>ML811252.1:104602-140761 GCA_009831015.1 Picea engelmannii | reverse complement strand
ATTTTAATTTTACAACATAATCATAAAATTCAAGAAATTTCTATAAGTTAGCACATTCGCCTACAAATTTTCAATAATAATAAAATTTTATCATAGATTAAAACAATGCATCATTTGAAATACCTGAACCTGATGCTAATAGCTGTCTGTTGTCCAAATGCCTTCTCGATCGTTGCCGCACCATGAAACACTGCCCCAAAATCGTTCCTCCCTGCCAACTAGGTAGCTCCCTAGCTCCAGCATATCAACAGATATCCTGGCCCTCCGTGCCCAAAACCCCCAGCAACCCCGATGCACTGATACAATCTCACTCCCAAATTTTCACTTCTCTTTGCAATACTCAGAGCTCCCAAAATCCATCCCCAACTCCCGTAGAATAATCTCCCTTCCAACTCCTTCCCTTCCTTATCCCTCCTTCACTGACTTTCCTCCCCCTCATTAATTTCCTTATCTCCTCCTTTAATATCTTATCCCATTCTTTAATGTCTTATCCCCCCTTCATTAATATCTTATCCCTTTCTTTAATGTCTTATCCTCTCCTGCATACGTAAAGCATTTTAATTAAACAATTTAAAATTATTAAGCCCCCCTTAAATTATTACCAATATCATCGAGTGTGATATGTAATAATTAATTAATTAATTAATTAATCAAAAGTTAAAAACAATTAATTAATAAATAAATAATCAATTAATATTATTAATACTAATCATTGTTTAATTAAAACCATATTAGGACAATTAATTATCTAATAAATTTTACTTAATAATCCCTAAGCATGTATTCATCTAGGGTTGTTACACAACTCCAGTACTCTCCTTGATCGATCTTCAACAACTATTCGATATTGAGATTGATGCATCTGACAATGTTGTGGGTGCAGTTCTCAATTAGTATGGGCATCCGGTGGAATACCATAGTGAGACACTCTCTGATAATGTTCGTAAATACCCCATATATGACAAGGAAATGTATTCCATTGTACAAGCATGCCTTCATTGTAAACATTACATTTTGGGGACAGAGACAATCATACACATTGATCATAAGCCTTTGTAGTTCATACAAACATAGTAGAAATTGAAGAACGATCGCAATCATAAGTGGTCCACCTACCTGCTACAATTCCATCTCAACATCAAGTATAAGACAAGTATCTCCAATCATGTCATTGACTACCTCAGTTGGCCTCCTGTGGCTGCACTTACCACTGTGCTCCATTCCTATGGACATGAAACATCGGAGTGGCCCCAACTTTACCAACAATATCCGGACTTTCACCACCACATATCATCTCTTGGTTACAGGCGCCACTATCACTGATTTTCACATTCAGGACTGAATCTTATGCCACTTGGGCCATCTCTATGTTCCTACAATTGAGCGTGAAAATCGGATTTGGGAATCCCACTACAGTCGGGTGGCAGGACATTTTGGCGTAGAGAAAATTGTGGTCGTCCTTCAAAACCATTTTTATTGGAAAAAACTTTGACTCGACGTCAGAAAGTATATCAAATATTGCACTGCCTGCGCCATTGCAAAGCCGGCCATCAAGAAGTAAGGCTTATACACCCCTCTGCATATTCCTAAGAAGTCATGGGAGTCCATCTCCATGGATTACATGTCTGGTTTGTCATCCACCAAGCACAGAAATGACTGCGTGTTTATGGTCGTTGATCGGTTTTTGAAGATGGCCATCCTCACAACATGTAAGAATACTGTCACAGTGGTCGATACTGCCAAGATATTCTTCAAATGAATTTGGTTTCACTTTGGGATACCACAGACCATCTTCTCCAACTGAGACAATAGGTTCCTCATCACCTTTTGGTCGAGTCTCTGGTCTCTGTTGGACACCAAGATCACAAAATCCACTTATTTCCACCCCCAAACCGATGGCCAAACCAAGGTCGTCATTCGGATAATTGTGCACATTCTGCACATGTACAATTCTAATCATCCCCGTACATGGGATGAGAGTCTCCCATATGTCCAACATAGTTACAATAGGGCTCTCCATAGTTCCATTGGCCATAGCCCATTTCAGGTGGCTCTGGGATTCCAACCCTTGGGACCCATTGATGTTTCACTTATTCTTTCAACCACATATACATACTCTTCCCATGATCATTCTTCGGTCGACAAAGCCACCAGATTCATTGAGTGGATTAAGCACATCCGCCAACAAGTCCAGGAGATTTTGCAAAAATCCAATGCTAAGTACAAGCAGTTCCATGAAAAACACAGGGTACCACACCAATTTCAGGTTGGAAACAAAGTTTGGTTACATTTGTTGAAGGAGCATCTCACTGAGCCCCATCGGAAGCTTCAGCCACTTCATTGTGTACCTTACACTATCACCAAGGTTGTGGGTAGAAATGATTTTGTGCTCAACACCCCATCCTTCCTTGGTCTGCATCAAGTATTCAATGTGGACCTCCTTCGGCCATATTTTCCACCATTATTGGACACCTCTAAGATCGTCGAACAACTGAACCCAACATAGCTCAACCCTGACTACATGGAACGAGCATCCACCAATTAGATAGTGTACACACAGGTCAGGGGCACTCACCAGCAGCAGATCCATATTTATTGGGTTGTCAAGGCATGGCAACTCCTACACCAAGGAAAGTGGCTCACCCGGGGTAAAATCTAGCAGAAGTTTCCTCACCTGATGGGGGAACTCAACACAATGGAGACCATTTCTTCCTAACGGAGGAGGATTTATCCAGATGGATATTGGTGGCCATCCACCTATTCCAACTATCTCCTCGTGTTTGTTTTTGTTCAGCATGTCTTTTTGTACTACTTTATAATTGTGAGTTCTACACTTTTGGGTCTTTCTGAAGCCTCACACATTCTCTAGGTGGATAAGAGTGGCCTCTCTCCTAATCCAACTGGCCTATTTTGTATGTTTTCATGTCAACTCATCTTGTTGTACTTTCAGGGTTGTTTTGAGGCCATTAACATTGTTTTTTTGTCTTGCCACAGTCAAAATGTAGACGAAGTCAGAGTCTGGCATCAGAATATGTAGTTCTCTGTAATACCTTTCCAGCGGGCTATCACGCACCTAAAACAAAGGTCATATGCAAACATTATGACCCTAGGAAGTTGAGGTACTAAATTACACCAGCTTACCCATAGGACCCACATTACTTTTGATGTTTCACCTTCTAGGGTTAGGTTTTTGGATGTCTAGGGTTTTGGAATTCATGAGTAATATGAAAAGGGCCTATGGAGCCTCATTAGAATCCATGCTACTCAGACGGATGTGCATAGCAGCCACATCTCTTCTCAGAGATAGATACCACCATCCAAGCAAGTTTTAGTTTTGCAGTTTTACGGTTTCAACCTATTTCATTATTTAATAGAAGATATTGTTCACTAAATATTTGTGTTATTCTTCCTATCTCTATGTTTATGGTATTCAGTCTGATATCAATTCGTTTTGATCCTAAATCCAGATCAAACATTCTAACCCATGGCCTAGGAACCCCCATGACATGGTGTTCCATGCCTACAGGGAGGTCATCAATATTATTCATAGGCACGTTTTGAGTGAGGTCTCAAATTTTATTCCCACACTACGCAAGGTCATAGTTTCATCATCACTGGGACCCACCTCCTCTCTACCTCTTCAACTGTGTCACAGGACGTTTTTCAGACTCACGGGTGCTCTATCTACATACAAAGTAAAGTACTTATCAATATGATGGATCTCACAAAAATAATAGGTATTTTTACCTTTTCATATATATATATATATATATATATATATATATATATATATATATATATATATATATATTCGAAAAATAAATATTAAATAACACAAAAATAAATTTCCTATGCCCCATGGCTCATCCTTAGGAGGAATGATGATGTTTGGATCATCAGTGAAGTCGATTCTGACATAGGGGTAAGCCTCGATGAAGGGAATCTACCGCTCACACCAACTGAAAAAGTCGTCATCATAGGGGTTGGATAATTTCCCTCCTCCTAACCAAGCTATAAATTCGGTCCATTCAACCATGGAAGGCTATGGTCTCAAGTGTCCATGTACATATTTCCTTGGGCTCATCATAGGAACCCTCTCAAAGAAGAAGGTTCATAGGACACTACTGAAGCCAAATTTATTAGTCTTCCTTATATTGCAATCTGTAAGTTGCAAATTCATGCAGTTTAACATCATTTTACTCTAGTCAAACATGGTGAGTCTCAAGCATTCAACTCCATGTTGCATTTGAGCCCGAGAATCCAAATGCAAAGAGTTGGATCCTATGATCTATACCATAGTGTAAAGGACAACCCGGAGGCTCATATTGGTAATTTGTTTTGTGGGCACCTGATATCCACTCTTCTCAGTGTCGGCATCACAGTGCTCATTGATGTAATCATTCATGCTTCTCCCACATTCTCCTCGAGTTTTGAAGTATGTTACTTCCCCTCTCCAATACAAACCTGTGATAAAGTAGATGTCTTCTACCATGATTTTCAATGATTTCCCTGCGAGCATAAAAGCTTCAGCATCAAGGTGTCAATACTCAATCAAGAGATTTAGTAATATTTGTTGGGCCCTCATGCCACCAATCTAAATAAACATGTACATGCCACATTCACGCAAAGATTTCTTGGCATCTTCATCATCAAAGATCGCCCGATCCACTTCTTTGTTTTCATTCTCTCTCCAATGAACAAACATCCTGGCCAATTTCCAAGAAAATTTAAGTTAGCATTGGTTTTTCAAATTTTTTTCTGGGCATCTAGGACCTTCATTTATAATAGGCATGAATATCCACGACTAATATTTCTACCAACTGCGGATATCCGCGAGTTTCCTCAAGGCAGCCCGCGGACACGCATAATTGATTTTGGAAAGGGAGGCTTAAGCCCAATTTTTCCATGAAAATGAGTAAATAAATAAATGAAATTGCAGGACAGGTTGTAGGTACTTACTTGGTTCAGGGAATAAAGGGTTTCGTTTCTCCAAGCTCCATGAATATTCATTGGAAATTTGAGGGGATTTGGTAACTTTATGTAATTTTTGGTAAAATGGTTTAAATGACTTAGTAAATGGTTAAATATGCTAATATTTAATTAAATTGTAAAAACCCACTTCCTGTAGTTTTGATATTTTTCCAAAAATTTAACTAATGAATAGTCCCTTGTAGCTTTGTGGTTGTTTTTTGCAGGACTTAGGATATACTTTGGAAAATTTGTAGTCTCTTTATGTCGATGGGCCGATTATTTTACAAGACTCTGTGCAGGTAATGTTCTCATAATTGGAATTTAGTATAGGGTGCATTCACCTTCACTATTTTCACTAGCAGTTGTCATTTTCGTTTAAACCTAGGGTTGACCCCATTAAAAATTGATGCAATCTTCTCATCTACTTAAAAATGTCATTTTTTTATGGTAGAGCCTACCTTCCATGGAAGCTTTAGTTTAGAATGTTGTTGTATGATGGAACTCCTGCTGCAAGTCTGTGATTTTAGGCTCGGGATTCTTGGTTAACACTTCCATGAATTTTCATTCAAACCTCATGCTTCTTACTCAGTCTTATTATGGACATTACCCATGGGACTCCCCCCCTTATATGCTTTCCACAATAGCATTATGGAGTCCATAGTTAAGCTCTTTTCAGACTCCTTAAAATTGAAAATATTGTCGAGTGGTCTTGTTTCTTTCACACTCATTAAACGGATCTGGAGAAACTTTTGTTTGGCACAAGTTTACCCCTTTTTCAGACCAAATAGACTACTTGCAAAAAATGTATACTCTGTCTACTAGATAGAAGAGTTCTCCTCAGTTGTTTTTTACACTTTTTTGGGCTAAGGAGGTTAAATTTATGAAAAAGGACTTTGGAGTTTCACTTAATCTCTTTTCAGACTCCTTAAACATGAAAATATGGTCGAGTGACCTTGTTTCTTTAACACCCATAAAACGGACTAGAAATGATGTCTTTTTGGTATAAGTCTAACCCTTTTCCAAACCGAATGGACTATTTAAGAAAAATTAATACTCTAGTGAAACTATGACTAGAAGAGTTCTCCTTGGTATTATTTTACTCTTTTTCGGGCCCTGGAGACTAAACTTACAAAAAATATGACCATGGGAGGTTTACTTCCTAAAGTTGAGTTGTAAGTGCATCGCATATTGACCTCTCGTGCTTTTAGGCCTAATGCCAACTTCTATAAGTTATTTTTGAACCCATTTATTATGCATTCCTATCAGTTCCCATAATTGCAATTTATTCCTTTGTGACTCAACACCTTATCCCTGGAATAAACACCCCATAAGTGTCCATATCCTGCACATAATTTCCTTGCAATGAGAATAGGTATGTTTCTTATAATATGGGACTAGTTTTCTTTCCCACGACACTTGTTTCCTCCACTATACTATAACATTCTTTTATTGTTTTTCAAGATTTAATAATACGAAAAAAGATAAAAAATCAAAAAACCAAAAAGAAGGGGGGGAAGTGTTTATCTCTTGTGTTTGCAGAAATCTTGTCACCCTTGAACAAAGCACAATCTTGAGTTGACATCTCATCATTTTTGGTCTGCTATGTCTTTAAGAGACTTTTTCTCATTTTTTAGTTTTATATCCCCCGATTGGTTATTCTTCCAACCATATGGAGCGTTTGTTGATGCCTCATATATAACAAATGTATCTCAGTTTATATTCCATGTTTCCTAAGTCACATAATGTGTCATGTTTATATTCCATGTTGCCTAAGTCACATAATGTGTCATGTTTCTATTCAAGGGAAAGTTTCAACCTAATTTAGTCATTCTGCAGTTAGTTTCTGACCTTGTAAGTCTGCCTTCCCGAGTCAGTCAAGTCGATAAAATCATCACAAGTATATACCTCTTCATTCAATTTCTTCTAAATATTTTTCCTTCCACTAACCCTCATGTTGGATGATGAAGGATGGCTTAATGCCTTCCTTCCAGCGGATCTCTTCCCATCAACTTCGATACATCTTCCTCTAGGATAGGTATCTAGAGTCATATTTGGTACCTTTGGTATTGTAGTCATTAGTGGCAGGTTTCCTTGCTATTGACAGTGGGAATACATAAATTTCCCATGAACGATAGATTCTACAAGGTGTTCGACATCAACTCATTTATTCACACTTGCTAGATTGTACATTCTCCCACTTGTTCTCTTCTTTGTTGAAACCATGAGATTCCTAAACTTTCGTTCACAGACCCAGGGCAGCAATGCCCATTTCCTCTCTGCACCAATAGAACTTCACATCACTCAAATAGTTGTTCAACGATTCTGCTATGTTTTCCAATGTGTCTACTTTCTCCAACAACACCTTCTTTCTTTCCGCCATGTCTCTCACGAAATGGTATTGTACATCAATTTTATTAGTGTTAGAATGATAGGCATGGTTCTTTTCCAGAATTATTGTGCTTTGACTATCACAACGTATCTTTATAGCTCTCTTCTCAAACCTAATTCCTTAACACAACCTTTGCAGCCATACTGCTTCTTTGCTTCCATGACTAGCTATCATCTATTCAACTTTTGTTGTGGACAAGGCTACAACCTTTTGTCTCTTACTCATCCAACTATTTTATCCACCGAACATTTTGAACACATATCCATTGGTCAACCTCTATCGATCCATATCTCCATCCTATTCGACATCGACAAAGCCATGTAAATTTAATTCACTGTCACCTCCAGGTTTTCCTTGGTATCATAGAGCATAATATTTTGTGCCACACAAATACCTAAATATTGTATCGACATTTGTTCAGTGCTCCTTCCCAGGTGTCGATATGTATATTCTCAACACTCCCACTGCATGGGAAATGTTTGGTCGAGTGCAGGCCATCACATACATTAGACTACAAAAAACACTTTCATATGGAACACATGACATGTCCTCTATTTGTTCATGTATCTTTGGACATTTTTCAACAATTAGCCTTGCTCCCACAAGAATTGGCACCTTCGCCAGTTTTCAATCTTGCATGTTGAAACGTTTCAAAATTGTTTCAATATAATTCATCTAATTCAACCACAGATTTCTAGTTGCTCGATCTCTCTTAATCTCCATTCCCAAAATGAATTTAGATTCACTGAGATCCTTCATGTCGAACTTGGAGGATAATTGCTTCTTCACCTCCTTTATTGCATCGATGTTGTCTCCAACCAACAACATGTCATCGACATACAAAGCTACATTTATGAAATGCCCACATTGTTCTTTGGAATATATGTAGTGATCAACTTTTCTTCTCATAAATCCCAAACTAAGGATGTATGTGTAGAAATTTTGGTATCACATCCTTGGTGATTCCTTTAGACCGTAAAGGGATATTTTTAGTTTACACACCAAATATTTCTTTCCCTTTACTACAAATCCTTCAAGTTGTTTTATGTAGATTTTCTCTTCTAGGTCCCCATGTAGAAACGTTGTCTTCACATCCATCTGTTCTATTTCCAAATCAATTTTTTCATCCAGAGACATTAGTACTCTAATGGAATTTAATTTTGCAAGAAGGGAAAAAATCTCACCAAAGTCAACTCCTTCGACTTGGGAATATCCTTTCTCTACCAGTCGAGCTTTGAATTTCTAGAATTGACCTACTACATTCATCTTCTTCCTGAACATGGATGATTTTAGGGGATAAATTTCTCTCATGGGATAATTTTCCATGGTTTTTCCCAAAAAATGATTTCCATTCTAAAAATGATTCGCCCAAATTCTATAGGATAAAATTGTTTTACCTTAAAAATCGCTAAAATTTTATACAAACTATATAAAATCCTTAGAAATTTGAATATTTTTACAAACATATAGCCAAACATTTATCATTGGCATATGAAGGATTAGTAATATTATCCAAGGTTTCTCCATTTTAAAATAATTTTTCATCCTCAAAATCATCCATGTTCTTGACTACCCATTTGCTACCGCTATGATTTCTTCCACTAGGTAACTTGAATAGGTCCCATGTCTCGTTCTTGTGCAAGGATTCCATCTCTTCAACCATAATGTTCTTCTAGATTTTACCCTCTACCGATTAGACTAGCTCACCAACCAACTTGGGCTCATCGTCGATGGAAGTTAACATGAATGTGGAACGAAAGTCGAGAGGACTATACCTTTCGATTGGTTTTCTTACTCTTTCTAAGCTCCTTACAATCAGAGTCAGTTATTCCACCTCTTCCACTAATTTAGTCGACTCATTTGAATAATCTTCTTTGTTCTTCAGTTCAAACCACTCCATATCAATATTTTTCTCAGTCTAAACAATTTCTTCAGGCTCAGTCTTACTTTTGACTTCTATGAAGACCACATCTTGACTGTAGACTATTTTACTTGATGCAAGATCCCAGAGCTTATATCCTTTCATTCCTTCTTTGTATCCAATGAAAATACATTTTATTTCCTTCTTGTCCAGCTTGCTCCTCCTTTCCTTGGGAACATGCAAAAATGCATCACATCCAAACACTTTGATATGTGAAACTGAAGGCTTCTTACCCGACCATACCTCATTTGGAGTTGTGTCGACTAGTGCCAACAAAGGAGACATATTGAATAGATATTTTGCAGTGTCGACTGCCTCCACCCAAAATTCTTGTGCAATCCTAGAACCACTGAGCATGCTCCTTGCCTTGTCCATCAATGTTCTGTTCATTCTCTCAAAAACTCCATTTTGTTGTGGGGTATATGATGTGGTAGTTTGGCGTGCTATGCCACACTGCTTGCAGAAATGATCAAATTATTTTCCACAGAATTCACCACCGTTGTCAGTTCTCAACACCTTAATATTTTTATCTGTCTGGTTTTCTACGAGAGATTTAAAATCTTTGAATTTCTCGAAAACCTCTAATTTCTTCCTCGAGAAATATATCCATGTCTTCTACAAAAAATCATCTATGAAGGAGACATAATACATAGATATACCAAATGAAGGCACTATAACAGGGCCAAACACATCACTATGAACCAATTCTAGAATCTCATTTTCCCTTGTCGCTCCAGATGGGAACCTCACCCGAATTTTTTTCCATATATACAATGTTCACAAAAGTCGACTTCTAAATTACACTCAGGAAATATTTCTACCATACCTTTATTGTGCATAGCTCGAACTCCTTTTTCTCCAATGTGTCCCATCCTCTCATGCCATAGCATGGTTGGGTCAACTTTATGATGACTTTTCGAGTCATTTTGAATCAACTTAACCTAAGTCGAGTCGATTCATCTCGAAGTCGAGTCGACTTCATGAAAAATGATGTTGTTTCATATAGTGGATTCAACACTCCCTATCGACTGGTATAGGGTTCCAATCTGAACTCCTTTCATTAATACCACCGCACCTCTGACCATCTTGAATGAATCCTTCTGAAATAGAGTGTGCACTATAGCATCACTCATCTTGTTGAAATATATAAGGTTTCTTTCCAAACCCAGAATGTGTAGCACACCTAGAAGGGTTCTTTTCCTCCCATCCTGCAGTATCAGGCAAACTGTTCCCCGTTTGACAATTTTGGTTGTTGATTCATCCACTAAGAATACATCACCTCTATCATATTGTTCATACTCGCAGAATCATTCTCTATGTGGTGTCATATGATAGGATTCTCCTGATTTGATCAACCAAACATCTTGATCTGACTGTGTACTAGTCGACGCTAGGTACACATCGCCTCCCTTATTTGAAGTCATCTTTCTCTTAGTTGACTGCTTATTGTCAGATATTATACTGACTTCCATCGCCATCAACTTTCATTCCAATTTGTAATTCCCATCTTTACCCCATTTCCAGCATCTTCTTCTTGACTAAACTGGGGATTTATATCTACCCTTCGACTTATAATTTCTACCGAAGAATTTTCCTTTATCTCTTTCAACCGGTTGACCTCTCACCACTAAAGAATCTTTGGTCAATCCTTTCATGTTTTTTCTTCTTATTTCTTTTGACAGTACAGAATCAACCACGTCGTCTAGTGCTAGTGTCTTGTATTACTCCTTGTATCCATGACTAATCCATCCTAGGAGTTTGGCAAATAGCATAATAGGATAATACACTTATCCTCCTCAGTTGTTTTAATATCCAGAGATGATAATTGGATTAAAATGGTATTAAACACATTTGAATGCTCAATCACCGAACTTCCATCGCTCATTCTCAGAAGATACAATTTATTTCTAAGAAATAGATTATTTACTAGATATTTCGACTAGTATAAGCTTCCCAACTTGGCCTATGGTTTCTAGGTCGAATCTTCACCTGATACATTCAACATAACCAAATCTACAAGATAAACTTGAATCATACTTATTTCTCTTCTTTCGAGTTCCTTCCATTCTTCCATTGACATGCATGTCGATTGGGTACCTGGATAGACCATCGTCCATTGGTCTCAATCTACAAGAAGATCTTCCATTTTAAGCTTCCAAAGCTCAAAATTCTAGCCATTGAATTTTTCTATATCTATTCTTGAGACGCTCGCCATTCTTTAACACAATTAATGACTTACAACTCTTATTGTACCTAGGTTTTAGCTCCGATATTCAAGATTTGTAAATCAATATCTGATACCATGCGTCAAATATTAACTTAGCTCTGATACCACATGTTAGGAAATGAGACAGAATTCCACACTAAACATATCATAAGAGAGGAATAATTTAATAAAGAATGTAAATGACAAAGCAAACACATAATAGATCGATATTTTACCTTGGAAACCCAAACCGGGAAAACCAACATTCCTTGAGCGTTCTTCTCTCTTATTGTCTTATTCAACCTATAAATTACAAAATATTGTTGTATTATTCAATCAGAATAAAAGGTTACATGTCTAACATTGGTCCACACCTAAGACACAATTAACATCATACCCTCTGGCTTATGCCAGAAAAACCCTGTAGCCAATTCAACTTACATCTACATGACCAACAACCTCTAACTTACAGACTATTGGAAATTTTCCATTCATCATCTAAATATTCAATGTTATCCTTTACGGCCTTACAACATGCCTCTTTATACACTTTACAGTAGGAAAAACCATAAATAAATGCCACCCAAAAATGGTTACAGATCCATGCAGATCATTGGCTACAAATCCCACAAATCTTGGGATTCTATTACAGTCGACTACAAAGTTGTATTACCCATCGACTACCAGTCAGCCTTTATTCGGTATTTAGTCGGTTTCCACATGCCCACCTATCTAAATCTTGTCGATTAACCTCTTTGAATTTTTGTCGATGCCTTTACCATGTTGAACCACCTCGACGTTCGAATTCGACTTTATGAAGTCGACTAACCTTGACCTTCGACTTGATTTCAATCCACATTGACTAGACTTTCACTGCAAAGAATATAAAAACCCAACATTTGAATCATCTATTCACATAGAGTAGACATGTACCACAAGGGATCGTTGTGAATATCCTAAGTGAAGTAAGAGAATCACGTCTTTTGTGCTCCTTCCCGACCCATATGGTGCCACTTCAAAGACATTGGTACTTGCATAAGATTATCTTGTTCTCTCCATTGGTCTTAGATATCCTTTGTTGTTGATTTTTAGACATATCTCCACTGTGTATCTCTTCGTGGTTATCATATACTTTGACATGGATACACTATGTATTTTTCATGGCCATGCTCGTTACTTCATTTATGTCACATGGATCCACTATGTATTATTTGTGGCCATGGACTATAGATATATTTCACATATACCATGGATCCATAGTGTACTTGATTTCGCGGCCATGCTTATATCACTCTTGAACATGGGTCTGCCTAACTTGGGAAGAGAAAACTCTTAATTGATGTTTGTTGATGGTTGTTGTTCTTGGATCAAATGTTCGGGGACTTCACATATTTACTTCAATGCATCCTCACTTCTCAGAGCTTATAATGTATTTTGGTCATCATTTTTCCCTTTTGACCTCACACATTACGGGGCATCTGTTATAGAAACAAATGCTGCACCTATGCATTTATGCCATGGCATAACCCTTTCCCTTGGCTTGCTAGAAAAATTTCCAACTTCCCTCATGCAAATCATCTAAAACCATGTATTTTTCACATATACACGGTCTCCTTTGATTCAAATCACAAAAATACGTGACTTGTCAGTGTAACACCTGCAAATTCCCTAAAAAATAATGAAAAAATAAAATGTTTTCGAGTTTTTCGGGTGGGTTTTTCGATTGGTCCTATTTCCCAACATCATGGGGCTTGTAAAAATATGATTCCAACTTCCCTAACCCTTTGAGGAAGATATAAAATCATCATTAAGGGATAGAATGAGGACAAGTATTTTGGTGCAAGGTTATGTTGTTAAAATATATCAAGCTTCCCTAATACTTTTATCCTCTGAGTGTCATCCCCAAACCTGGAAACTCCTTTAACAGTGTTTCTTGTATGTGATCACTTTTCATACTTGCTTTGGATATAATGCATGATATGGATGCTACTTTATTACGTAACTACCTCATTGCATCATTTGTCTTGATTTTATTTTGTAGGCTTGTCCCAACAAAGATCAGGAGCACTTCAAAACGTAGGAGCGGGGATCGACATCAAATGAAGCTTTTAAGGTGCACACTTTCTCCTTCTCTCTTTACCTATTCTCTCGTAGAGAAAAGTAGTTATTTTTCAGTTTTCATATTTGTTTGTGAGGGAATATTTCAGTCTTCTCAATCCAGTCTCAATCTGCTGTGAATTGACCCAAAGTCATGGGGGAAATATCCCATCAACAAAAACCATCCTTATTTTTATTATATATATGAGAAACTAGCTATTTTTTCTTTTTTATCTCATGGAAGAAGCTAGATAAATGAATTTTACTATTAAAGAGGTATATGTAATGTATCTATGGGTGGTATTGTGGGACTACAAAAGTGGTCTTAATGTACATTTTGAAAAGTTGAAGTGTTGAGATGGGAATAATATATATGGCACTATAATGAATTATTTTTGAATTTTTTGATGGAATGTGTCCTATAAAACGATGTATATACATCATGTAATTTTGTTTACTATAGTAAAATTATGATTTTTGTTTTCCAAGGAAACAATAGGTTTCAGTTTATCTACTAGTGTTGGAATTTATCTACTAGGTTTCAGTTTATACATGTATAAGTTTAGATGTTGGTGTGTAAGAAATTGTATGTAAGGATGAAGATTATATGAAATCCCTAAGGGATATCTCAGTCAATTGAACCATTTTCCCAAGCAATTCATCAACAAGGAGGGGGGTAACACACTCACAATTGCTTGTACCATATGTGGTGAGTTTTATTATGTTTACATACAAAGTATCATTTTGTAAGTCTTTTTATTCATTGTGGAAAAAAACTTATAACAATGTTTTTTTCTTTATGCAGTCTCTGGAGCGACGAACCACGCCTAGGCCCAAAACCACTATGTTGATGCATAAAAGTGCAATGAGAATACAATATACTTATACTATATCATATTAATAATTAATAGGTGAGACCCCTTAGGACAAAAGTGTAATAAGTTGATTCCCTGCTAGACACTATGAATTTCTCAAGAATTTTGTGGCCTGATTGATATTTTATTTTCTCACATACATAAAGTGGCTCTGCATTGGTACTTGGCAATATTTCCATCCTCATATTTCATTTTAAATGATGTGATATTCATCAAAAGAAAAGGACCTCCAAGTGAAACTATGTTGCATACTAATGAAAATATGTGTTATGAATGAAATATGTTTTAAATGATAAAAGGTTGGTCAAGTTTTATTTACCATATATCACCAATGCTATCATATAAAGGTTCCAAAGTTATGCTAGGGACATCGCGCACAAGTATAAATGAACTCAAGTTACAATGCAAATATCAGATGTCATACTTCATATTACTTGATGTCTTATTTAATTTGACTTCTTTAAAAAGCAACAACGCTCCTATTCATTTGTGTGTATGGGATATATATCAAATGTTTGGGCCATGGGTTGATATATGGCATGAGATTGGCATTGATTTGGCACTGAGCACGCTCCACCATGTAAGGTTTTGTTGGATGCAATTAATGGCTGGTTGATGGTTGAAGAGATGTAGAGTAAATGAGCTCTGATCAATTCTTTTTGCTAGTATACCACCTTTTGTATTGTCATTTGTTTGGGAACTCGTCGTTGTTGTTAACTGTTGTTTTAGATTTTGTGGTGGTTTGTTGAGAATTGGGGTTGCTTCTTCATGGATTTTTGGGAAAAATTTAATAGGTATGAACTCTTTGACTCTTCAACCATCAATGGTTTACTCTTTCTCTGATAAAATTGGGATATTTGCTCATTTTTTTGCATGTTGTATGTGCGCTATTATTATGTGCCTCTCTATTCTTGAATAAATAATTTTATGGGTTGTTTGAAGCTCTTAATGGAAATAAAATGACAAGTTGGAAAGAAATGATGTCCATGACCTGGGTTTTGTACAGTTCTCAAAAAAGGATAAGTTGGGTTCTTGTCAGTAATGAACAATGTTGAGCTACTTGTTTGAGATTAATGTGACTCTGGTTCCCTATCGTCCACTATGGGTTTATTTGGTGCTCGTTACGAGTTTTGTTGATCCAAATTTTATGAGCAGAACGAAATGACTACAAATTATTAACATGTGCTTAACACAAAATAAAAGAGATACAGTAAAACTGGTTTTCTATTCAATAAGGAAATAAGATGAAACTGTAAAATGCAGTGGAAACAAGCTTGTTGGAATGGTGGCGGCTTATCTCTGAGAAGAGATGTGACGATTGCGCTCATTTGCAAGAAGATGATTACAATCAAGATTTGAAGGCCTTTTTACAATAAACAAGAATGCAAAAAACCCTAGACATCCAAAAAACTAACCCTAGGAGATGAAGCGCCAAAAGTCATGTGGGCCCCGTTTGGGTAACTTAGTACATCAAATTCCCGGGGTCGTAACTTTTGCATACGACCTTCGTTTTAGGCGTATGATAGCCCATTGGAAAGGTATCGTTGAGGAGATTCATTTTGGGGGAAATAACGAAGGAACTTACATATTTCTCATGATTTTCCCAAAAATCGTCGTTTAAGGTCTCAAAACGACTCTGGAACTCAAAAACTACTAAAAATAGTAAATTACCAAAATTGCCAGAAAATTGTTTTGAGCCAGTTGGAAAAGGTGGGTGGACACTGATATCCACCTGGATCAATCCTAACTCATTAGGAAGCAATGGTATCCATTGAGTTGAGTTCCCCCATAAGATGAGGAAATTTCTGTTGAATTTGGCTCCAGGTGAGCCACTTGCCTTGGTGCAGGAGTTGCCCTGCTTTGGTGACTCAATAAAGTTGGATCCTTTGATGTCGATTTCCCTTGATCTATGTGTCCACAACCTGATCATTGGATTCATTTTCTATACAGTTGGGGTTGAGCTATGTTGGTTTCATTTGTTCTGCTACTTCTGAGGTGTCCAATAATTGTGGGAAATAAGGGCAAAGGAGATCCACGTTGAACACTGGGTGTAGGCCAAGGAAAGGAGGAATGTTGAGCTAAAAAGAATTATCCCCCATGGCCTTGGTGATGATGTACGGCCCATAAAAAAATGGGCGAATCTTTCGATGGGGTCCTGTAAAGCGTTCTTTCTGCAAGTGAAACCAAACTTTGTCGCCCACCTGAAACTTATGTGCCACCCGATGTTGATCATGGCATTGCTTGTACTTGTCATTGGACTTCTGTAGGATATCCTGAACCTGTTGGAAGATGTGTTGGATCTGCTCAATGAACCGAGTGGCTTTGTCAGCTTCAATTGGAGTAGAAGATGAGTCGGTCGACGTGACCGCAAGGGGAAGTGCAACATCTATGGGACCCAATGGTTGGAATCCCAACCCCATCTGAAAGGGGTTGTGGCTGATTGAGCTATGCAAGGCTCGATTCTAGCTATGTTGGACATAGGGAAGGCTCTCATCCCTTGTGCGAGGGTTATTTGAATTATACATGCGAAGGATATGCACAATAACTCGATTTACGACCTCGGTTTGGCCATCTGTCTAGGGGTGGAAGGCCGTGGATTTGGTGAGCTTGGTGTCCAGCAGTGACGAGAGGCTCGACCAGAATCTGTTGAGAAATTAAATGTCCCGATCTGAGACAATGGTTTGTGGGATTCCAAAATGTACCCAGACTCGTTCAAAGAAGAGCTTGGCAGTGGCCTCTGTTGTGATGTTCTTCTTGCAGGCAACCAGAATCTCCATCTTAGAACAACGATCAACAACCAAAAAAACACAGTCATTTCCCTGCTTGGTGGACGGGAGGCCCAACATGTAGTCCATTGAGATGGATTCCCATGGCCTTTCACGAATAAGAAGAGGGGTGTACAAGACTTGTTTCTTAGTGGTTGGTTTGGCAATAGTGCAGGCAGTGCATGACCTGATATACTTTCTGACCTCCTGTTGAAGTTTCGGCCAGTAGAAATGTTTCTGTAGCATTGTCACTATCTTTTCGATGTCAAAGTGTCCTACCACATGACTGTAGTGGGCTTCCCAGATCATCTTCGCTCGCTCGCTTGATGGAACACAGATATGGCCTAGAAGACACAACAAGCCATCCTGAAGATGTAAATTATCAACAATTGCATTTGCACCCAACATTTGGTAGGTGGTGGGGAATTCTGGGTCTATCTCATAGAGTTGGGGCCATCCAGAGGTCTCATGGCCGCAAGAGTCTAGCACTGTGGTGAGTTCTGCGAGTGGCGGTCTACTGAGGCAATTAGTGACGCAATCGGTGCTTCCTATTTTATACTTGATGTTGAGGTGGGATTGCTACAAGTATGTGGACCACTTTTTATGGCGATCATTTTGCAATTTTCCTTGTGTCTGCATGAACTACAGTGGCTTATGATCAGTGTGGATGACTGTCTCATTCCAAAGAATGTAATGTCTCCAATGGCAGCAGGCTTGCACAATGGAGTACATTTTTTTATCATAAGTAGGGTACTTACAGACACCATCTAATAGTGTCTCACTATGATAGGCCACGGGGTGGTCATGTTGAGTGAGAACGATGCCCACAACATAGTCTAAAGTATCTGTCTTGATCTCAAAGGGTTGTTGCAGGTCTGGTAGTGAAAGTATTGGGGCTGAGCACAAGCATTGCTTCAAATCATCGAACACTTTTTGTTGGGACCGGCCCCACACAAATTTCTACTTACCACCACCCTTGGTTATTTGACTGAGGGCCTATGCAATATGGGAGAATCCCAACACGAAACTGCGGTAGAAATTGACAAGGCCCAAGAATCTCTGAAGCTCAGTGAGTGTGATGGGGTTGGCCAATCATGGATGACTTGGATCTTGGTTGGATCCACATGTATGTCATGTTTATCAACGATGTATCCCAGGTAATGGACCCTATCCATGCCAAAGGAGCATTTTTCCAAGTTGGTATATAGCTTGTGCTATTGCAGCATGTGTAGAACCTGTTGAATATGTTGCAAGTGTTTGACCCAAGTCTTGTTGTAAATGAGAATGTCATCTAGATACACCACTACAAAAGTATTGGTGAATGGTCGTAGGATATCGTCCATCATCCTCATGAAAGTGGCTGGAGAATTTGTCAAACCAAAGGGCATGAACAACCATTCAAATAGGCCTTCCTTTGACTTGAAGGCAGTCTTCCATACATCTGTATGTTCTATCGGAACCTGGTGGTAGCCAGACTTCATATCAATCTTACTGAAGTATTTGGCCCTCGTGAGTTGATCAAGGAGGTCATCGATTCGGGGAATCGAGTACCAGTTTCTAACTATGATTTTATTCAGATCCCGGTAATCAATGCAGAGTAGCCAGGTTCCATCTTTCTTATGTACCAGCACGATTGGGCTCCCGCAAGGTGATGAGATGGGACAAATGTGCTCCTTGTGGAGCAGTTCTTGGATCTGTCGCTTGATCTCCTCATTCTCTAATAGAGAGCGATGATATATTGGCCCATTGGGAAGTGGTGCACCAGGGGTCAAATCGATGGGGTGCTTGACTTGGCAGCACAGAGGTACCCTGGTAGGTGAGGAGAATATATCTAAGTATTCTTCCACGAACTTATCTACTTGCTTCTGCTATGTGGAGAGGTTGGTCGTAGAGACCCTGGATGTGGTTGTGTTCTTTCTCTTATTCTAAGAGTGAATCATGAAAAAGACAAACTTCCCCATCTGAGATATGACCTTCCTACATTGCTTAGTAGAGATCAAGGAAATAGCACTAGGTGGGACTACCTCGGGTATCCTGTACAATTTCTTGTTCAAAGTAATAATAACACTACAAGTCCTAGACTCATATACAACATGATGTTTCCATAAATAAGGTTGGACCAAAAGAACATCACAAACTTAGAGAGGAGCAACATCACACAATACCTCGTCTTTGAAGGGCTTGATTTCGTATGACAGTCGGCACTATTGGCTTACGTGGAGATCGCTTCCTTAGCAGAGCCATCCAATGGTGTAGGGTTGTGGGTGCGACGTTGTCAGTAGGGCCAGCAGCTTGAAGACCTCTACTGAGATGAGGTTCTTCTAGCTACCGCTATCAATGATGAAGTGCAGTGGGGTGCCTTTTACCCACATATGTGAATGGAAGAGGCGCTCTCCTTCTTCTGGCTCATCTAGTTCACCAAGCTGGAGCTTGGTGGTAGCAACGGTGGCACTGGGTTCTGCGTCAATGATCTGTCTTCCCCTTTTTGTTTCTATCTCAAAGTTAGAACCTGCCTCTGATTCAGAGGCTTTCACTTCGGCCACCAACGACTTCTTTGAGTGGCAGACAACAGTGTTATGCCAAGGGCTCTTATGTAAGTCGCACCAATTCCCAGTATCTTTATTTGTCTTTCTGGTGTCCTTCTTTGCATGCAGCTTGGATTGGTTGTCCTGATACTGTCCATCTTTTCTATGTCCTTTTTTCTGTGGGTTGGGGCCACCCTTTCCTAGATTTTGTTGTGAGGGGTTCCCAGGCCCAAATTTCCGCGTCTTTTGTTTGAGCTTCTGCTCGATTTTGATGGCATATCGATAGTTCGTGCCCAAGGATGAGATGTCTATAAATTCCATTTCAGTCTGGATGTATCTATGAAGAGAACCGTGATACTTGAGCACCAAATGTCTCTCCAAATCTTTGATACCCAACTTGGTGCATAAGGTATGAAAGATATTTGTGAAATCTGGCACTACTTGGTCTCTTTCTTAATGCAGTGTGATCCATTTGGTATACAAGTCATCATAACTTCTGACATGGTAGTATTTTTCCTTAATAGCATCCTTGAAGGATTCTCAGGTGATCTTGACTGTAAATAATGAGGGTTCCTTTGTTTCCTTTTTCTCACAGAAAGTTTCCCACCAATCTTTGACATGGGGAACGGCTTTGAGGAGCGCAAAAGTAATCTTTTCTCTATTCGAACATTTATGGATAGAAAAATACCCTTATAGTAGATTCAACCACTTGTCTATAGCATCTTCGTCTATCTGACCTTCAAATATAGGAATATTGAAATTTATTTGTACCTTAAAGGGGGCGGCACCTCTGCTCCAAGAAGATGTGTCGCATGTTGGTAGTCGTTGAAGTATTTGCGGGAAACTATCCATCATCTCATTCCTTTGTTTCTTGAGGGCTTCCTCAATCAAAATTTTGAAAGGATATCCTGTCCCGTCATATTTTTTTTTCCTGCCATGAGAGGTTGCTTGGGCGTGTGAGAGCTTTTGTCCTCAAGAGAAAGAAGACATAGACCCAACTCTTTGTACTCTGACCTCATTGGGGACATGCATTAAGACGACAAGGAGAAGACCACTCTGATACAATTGATCTGGATTTTATGAGCAGAATGAAATGACTACAGATTATTAACATGTGCTTAACAAAAAATAACATAGATACAGTAAAACTGATTTTTTATTCAATAAGGAAATAAGTTGAAACTGTAAAATGCAGCGAAAACAAGCTTCCTGGAATGGTGGCGGCTTATCTCTGAGAAGAGATGTGACATTTGCACTCATTCGCAAGAAGATGATTATAATGAGGCTCTAAAGGCATTTTTACAATAAACAGGAATGTCAAAAACCCTAGACATCCAAAAACCTAACCCTAGGAGATGAAGCGCTAAAAGTCATGTGGGCCTCGTTTGGGTAAGTTAGTACATCAACTTCCCGGGGTTGTAACTTTTCCATACGATCTCTGTTTTAGGCGTATGATAGCCCATTGGAAAGGTATCATCGGGGAGATTCATTTCGAGGAAAATATCAAAGAAACTTACATATTTCTCACCATTTTCCCAAAAAAAACATCGTTTAGGGCCTCAAAACGACTCTCGAAGTGAAAAACTGCTAAAAATAGTAAATTACCAAAATTGCCAGAAAATTGTTTTGATCCAGTTGGAAAAGGTGGGTGGCCACTGATATCCACCTGGATCATTTTCTTTAGAAGAAGCATTCAAACAATTGTTGTTAATAACCCCATTTTTAACTCTTGTTGGTTTTTGGCTTATGGAAATATGTACTTCACTGGTTATGATAAGTATTGTGGTATGGTTTCAAACCCCTGTATTTCTCTCTATTTCCATCGTAGCCATGTTGAAATAAATCATTCTATCAAACTCCCATTTTGACTTTTCAATCTGGTCAACCCTTGAACAGTTTCAATTTTTCCTCATTTGGTTGTGTTTGGTCTCGAACTACTTGCAAAATGGGTTTTGGTTCAGAATGAGGGTTTCTCTTTCTCCTTGCTTTGATTTGTTTATTCTGTAATGGATGGTTAAACTCGGTAGTTATTTTGAAATTGTATGGGTCGACTCAAGAATCATGCCCTGACTTTCTTGTTGTTATTTACCTCTGCAAATTCGTTTTATGAGTTTTGGTAACATGTTATTGGGATTGCTTGGTTTGCATGATCTTCTGGAAATTTCAATATTGATTAGAAGTTCGACCTACTACAAGCTGAGAGGTGACAAATAATATGGATTATGGGCTAAGTTTTCTTGTGCTCTATCACCTCGATATCCTATTCAATACGTCATAAGATGATTTTAGTGGATTAAAATTTTTATAGAATAGAGTTTAAAAGAGTGTTGTTCTATGGATTAAAACATTGTGATAAAAAGGATTTTAGAAATTTTGTTTTGTTAATTATTTTCCAGAAATTATACAAAAGGGGGGAATTCAAACTTGTGATTGATTATTATAATTGATAAAATGATGTGTTTTGATTACATTTCCCATTCACTATATCCACTTTACATTAATTACAAACCCCTCATTATTTGATCCAGGTGGATATCAGTGGCCACCCACCTTTTCCGACTGGCTCAAAACAGTTTTCTGGCAATTTTGGCAATTTACTATTTTTAGCAGGTTTTAACTTCCGGGGCCATTTTGAGGGCCTAAATGAAGGTTTTTTGAGATCGAGTTTCTCAATGATAGCCAAAGGAATATTGAGCCCCCAAAATTAATCTCCTCGACGATACCTTTCCAACGAGCTATCACACGCCTAAAACGGAGATCGTATGCAAAAGTTACGACCCCGGGAAGTTGATGTACTAACTTACCCAAACGGGGCCCGCGTGACTTTTGGCGCTTCATCTCCTAGGGTTAGGTTTTTGGATGTATATGACTTTTGGCATTCTCATCTATTGTAAAAAGGCCTCTAGAGCCTCATTGTAATGATCTTTTCACAGATGCGAGTAGCAGCCACATCTCTTCTCAGAGATAAGCTACTAGCGCCTTAGCTAGTTTATTTACATTCTGTTTGTAAGCATATTTCAGTCATTTGTTATTAATGAAATGAAGTCTTATTTCCGCTGCATCTCTGCGTTTATGTGTATTTCTGTATTTCATTGTGTTCCTACATAAATCCGGATCATTATTCCCGAATCATTTTATTTTCCCATGTCCTGATAAGGAAGAGGCACATTTTCAAATAAGGATTATACGAATAATTGATGATATTTGCAGTTATATGAGGTTGATGATATGAGTATATATGATGTATTTGGGGTTTAGAATTGTTTTGTATTTAGGACAATATTCATACTTTCCCTTTCATGAATCCATTTTTCATTTATTAAAAATCCCATCATAACCTATATGTCATTATTTCTCCCTATTCTAAATGATATTATGGATCAAGCTGCAAAATGTTTATGGTTGTTATATATAGAGTGATGAATTGGTTGCATGTACTCTAATGAGTGAAATGAAGAGAGCCAATATTTCAATTTTATCTTTAGGCAGAGTATTTGATGATTGATTAGTTATTTTGATTCATATTCTAATTTGAATTGTTTTTAGATATGAGTTTTTTCAATAGAGGTAGTCATGGCAGAGGATGAAACAGGGGTAGGAATAATTTTTGGCAAAGAAGCCATAAGAGACCTACGTTTTCTATTCATTTCGATGTTGACCCACAAGAATTAAATAAATTGTTTCAAGATGGGTTCTTCAACCTAGTCCGTCAAGGAGTATTCCAACCTCATCATAGACCTGAGAGACCCCCTTTGATGAGAAGGTTATGATACAAGCTGATAAACAAGGTTGGTTCTCCTTGCTTTGTATCATGTAAACAATGCCAAGATCATGTGGGAGGAGGAGAGTAACCTCTGTCCCTACTGTCATTGAGCAGGAAGAAAGGATCTTGTTTCATAGCATCATGGTCTATCTTGGGGGTGGCTGGTGGTAAATTTGTTAGGGGTGATTGAGCCTATGGTTGGGAGGAAAGAGGCATCCCTTTCATCAATAGCTTCACGTTATCTGGTTCAGATAAGTATTTTCCCTGTTTTATGTATTGATATGGAATAATGGATGAATGCTTGGATTTTATACATATGTGTATTTATAAATGACTTTTGTGTAGAATGGTCATGACATGTGTATGCCTCCATTCCTTTGTACACTTACATTTCTGACTGATAGTCTGTATGCCCAGCTTAGTTCCTGAGTCTTCCTGGGACATCATAATGTAAGAGGACCGGGATAGGTAATATCGTGTCGACCTGAACCTGTCCATCTGAAGAGGATACCTTTTCCAGACCCCCTTGTCGTGTGACCAGAAGTCTAGACCCAAATCCTTAACCATTTCATGATAAAGCTCAGGAAGAATAACAAATTTCAAGCCTTGAAAAGAGGAGATCTCTTCATTTAGAAGACAAGTAGACGAGATCCATTTGAGAGGACCCATACAACCAATACCTAGGAACCTTGGGCTAAGCCTACGGAAGCTAGGTCCTCCTGGGTTCGGAGCTATGGAAGTTCGGGACTTCGGAGTATGATTGACCTTACCAACCTTATATTAGTCGAAGGTAACAGGGAAACTCAGTTTCTTGTAAGTTTGACCTGCTTTAGGCAGTTCCCCAGGGGTTAGGTGGACCTACCTTACCAGCTAAACCAGGATCCAAAACCCCGAAGGTCGGAGTTGCGAAGGGCCCAGAGCTATAGATCGAGGGACCCTTCAGGTTCTTTCCCAGCCGTCAATTTACCGAGGACGCATGGCACTAGCCCTTATACGTCAAAGATTGGGAACTTTGGAATATAAGAGGAGGTTGCATCGCAACACTCCCGAACATCAAAACCCCAAGGTAACCAGAGCCGTAGATATATAAATCTATGTGGTCGGATCTTGACCATGAGATCTGGGGAATGTTAGAATCCTATCAGTCTGGGGTGACGTGGTGCAGTGACATCACCTAGGGTGACATGGACCCCAGCTTGACATGACCTGTGTCACTCTGAACCCTCCTATGTGTTGGTTCTTGATACGTGTCTACCTAGCCAACACGGTTGGTGAAATGATCGAGACTCTAAAGGACCTATGATGTAGTATATTAGAGAGAACGAATGGTTTGAAGGATGGAGCCATGTGGTGAGCTTATGGGACTTCATAAGTTCAGAACTCCGGGTGGTCTCATGCATAGATAGTAAAGAGGTGTGAAGCACAAGAGCGTTGAAACGATGAATCCCTCCACAACTAACCTAGGAGGAAGAGAGTGAGTCCAGTCATGGGCTCATACTGTGAATGGTCATCCACCATGGGGGAAGGAACTTGTGAGTAGCACATGTGAGGTGGATCCACGTGGGTTCCACGTGGCCCAAAACCAATAAACGCCCCAAAGAACTTCGAAGATATATATCTATCGATTATAGGCTCGGTTTTGAGCATGGAAACCATGGTTGGAAAAATCTAGATGAGCAGAGTGTAGTACAAACCCCGAATGAAGGATTTGATCACCTAAGGAGAATGAAATTTTGAGGCCATATCCCTAGGAAATCCACTCGAAGGTCGGGTGTGTTATAGGTAGGATATCAAGCTTAAAGTGTTATTGTGGAGGAGAAGAATGTGGTTTGGTGGTGGAAGGTCATTTGGAAATTTATGTGCCCTTTAAAATACTACATATTTATGTGGTTGGCTCTTAAGAAAAAGGTACTAACCTAGGACATTCTGCATAAAAGAGGAATAATTGGTCCAGGTTATTTTATTCTCTACAAATAGTGCAATGAATCCATTGATGATTTTCTATGGAATTGCCCTTCGTCTATGCGGTTTTGGCTAGATCTCGAAAATATTATAGGCATGAGAGGATCTTGGAGTGGGGTCTCGCTTGAGACACACTTAAATACATGGTGTAAGGAAAAAACTATCAAGAATGTTAAATCCCTTCCCTTGTTAGCAATGTGGGGAATATGGTTGGCACACAATGCTCTGCTATTTGAAGAAACATAAATTCAATTCATCCTTTTCAGTGCATTGCTTTTGTCTTTGGCTTGAATTTTTTTGGATGCATGGCCATGGAATATCTAGGAATATATGGACAGAATAGTCTCCAAATGTATATGGAGATGGGAATAATATATATGGCATTGTATTGAACTATTTGGAACATTTTTTATGGAATGTGTCCTGTACAATGATGTATATACATCATGTAATTTTGTTTACTATAATAAAATTATGATTTTTGTTTTTAGGAAATACACACACACACATAGTGTTGGCATTTATATACTAGGTTTCAGTTTATACATGTATAAATTTAGATGCTGGTGTGTATGAAATCCTACAAGGATGAAGAATATATGAAATGCCTAAGGTATAGCTCAATCAGGTGAACCATTTTCCCAAGGCAAGTCATCGACAAGGATACCATAGGTCAAAGGTTCAAATAAATTGACTCACTCAAGGTTACCAACTGCTATTGTGGGTGGTGGTTGAGTTGCCCTCCATTTGGATATTATGAGAAAGAGGGGGGGATCTTGCAAGGTTTCCTTGGAACAAAAACAATGGTCCAGGATGGTTGTTGTGAGCACAATGGAGCTATTAGTTCCCAAGAGGGGAAGATAAAAGAAGGATATGCACAAAATAAATCATTTCTTACCAATTTTCAACTAAAGAACTTCATCTTTTATATGATGTGCCATAAATGAAACTCACCAATTGATGCCTTTGAATTAGAAAGCCATATATAAATGCATGAAGTGGTTGGAAAATGAAAATTTTCCACATAAAAAAGGAGTGTGACAAAGGTACCTTTGATATGGCTAGCATAACAAACAAACACATGCAATCTTTAGAAAAAACAAGAGAGAGAAAACCTTTGGTCCAAAAACAAACTCATTTGAGATCTTAGTGTCTTATTATATCTACATTAAACACCTTTTGATCAAAGATGACCAAATCAAACACATTAAAACCCATTTTTTTAATGTCAGTATCTCCACCACTTGAAAATGGCCAAAACACCAAATGTTGGAAATAATAATAATAATAAAGGTAGCTACACTGATATAAAATGATTATACTACTTGAAAATGTTTGGCTTCAAGTGGGTGATTATTCCTTGAAAACCCACTTGTTTGTTATTGAAATGAGTGATTGTGACATTGTTTTGGGTGCTAAATGGTTAAGGACATTAGGCCCCATCACCATGGATTTCCATGAGTTATACATGTGTTTCCAGTAGCAAGATCATAGCTACACTCTCCAAGGCATCACAACAGGTTCTATAGAGATCATCATCTCTTTAAAAAGGACATTCATGAATTGTTGACTAATTCTGTGTCATTCAAGCCATTGAGGCCCATTCCCAACCCATCCATCCTACCCTGTAGTTAGTCCTCACCAAACACCAATCAACATTTCATGAAACCCCCCAAGGCCTCCCAACCTCCCACGATGTGCATTATCATTATATTATTCTCATACCAAGTACCCGCCCACCTAATGTATTTCCTTAGTGCCACCCATTTGCCCAAAAAAATGAAATTGAAAAGATAGTTTAAGAGGTGCTAGCTGCTAGTGTCATCCTCCCTAGTACCAGTCCTTATTCATCTCTAGTTTTCATGGTACTAAAAAAAGAAGGCACTTGGCGCATGTGTCTTGACTTTTGCACCCTCAAAAAATTAGCCATCAATGATAAATTCCCCATTCTAGTCATTGATGATCTTTTGGATAAGCTCAAAGGGAATTGATTCTTTACCAAACCTGATATTCATTCCGACTATCACCAAATTCATATGAAGGAGGTCGCTATCCCCCAAACTACTTTTCACACACATGAAGGCCATTATGAGTTCTCAATGATGCCCTTTGCAATTCACCTTCCATCATTCGAGAGTCTCATGAACTACATATCTCAACCCCTTCTACGTCATTTTTTCCAGTCGTCTTTTTTATGACATCCTAATCTATAGAGGAACTTGACACTCCCATATAACCCATGTGGATCGGCACTTACAAATTCATTCTCATCATCAAATCTTTCTCAAGAGGTTCAAATGTGCCTTTAGTGTCTCTAAATTAGAATATTTGGGTCATATTGTTAGTAAGGATGGTGTACGAGTGGAACCAAATAAAATTGAAGCAATGAAGGGTTGGTCATGTCCTAGGACTTTTAAAAATTTACGAGGTTTCCTTGGTGTCACATGTTACTACAGAAAGAGGGATTTGATATTGGCTTCAAGAAAGAGGGATTTCAAGTGCACTAACACTCTCTCCTTTTCCTCAGGTTTTGGGACTATGTGATATGATCAAGAGATGTGGGGGTGGGGGAGATTATAATTTGGAATATTTATGGGCCATATGTTAAGCATGTTGTGTTCTAGGATAGTGATTTTGTAAAGTGTTTCCTGAAGCATAGGTTTCTTATAATTGGTTGGACTTAAATATCTCTTTGGGCGAGTCTAAGGCTTGGGGGGAATCTACAAATGTAGATGTTCTCTATGATTAATTTATTGAGAGATAGGATGATTTTCTCTTGTATGATATTGAACCAATTCAACTTTATTCCACCCAGAGAAATATGTGAGTTGGGGCCAAAAGGGTTGCAAAAAGGCTAAATCACTTACTCATGAGTGGAGATCTTGTTTTAGATATGTATCTTATCAAGCAATGGATAAGGTGGCCATTCCAATAACTTGCTAGTGTTCCTAGAAATTGCAAAAGGTCGTAAAAGAGATCCAAGTCCATTCAAATTCAACTCAAATATCTTAGGGGATGAAGAGTATGTAGATTTGGTAAAGGGGGCTTAGTGCAACTCTAATGAGGCTTCTTAGGAGTCAGAAACTCCTTAGCTCCTTTGGAATCTAAAGAAACATGAGTAGTTCATTGAAGAGCGGAACCATAGGAGAATGATGAGAGATGGGAGAGTTCTCGTGTATGTGGAATAACAAATAGAAGAAATGTACTCATTGGATTCGGTAGGATTTCTTGATGAGGATTTTAAAAGAAGGTAAAGGAGCTTGAGAAACAAATAAGAAATTTGTTAGTTGATAAAGAGGTTGCCTGGAGGCTCAAGAGTAGAGCCTGATGGTTGAAACAGGGAGAAAATAAATCAAAGTTCTTCCACAAGTATGAAAATCATTGTAAACATTTTAATGCCATTTGTAAAATGACTAATCTCAAATGGTTCGATGCCTAGGTATTTTGAGGACATTGATCACTTGGGGGTTTGTCACTTTCAAAATATTTACAAAGAAGAGCAACCACTGACTATTGTAGAGGTGGTTAGGATGACCTATTTTTTTCCAAGTTTTGTAAATGCGGAAGAGAATAAGATGTTGTAAAACGAAATAACTAAGGATGAGCTTTATCTAGTCATTGATAGTTTCCAAAAAGATAAAATCCCGAGACCTAATGGTTGGGCCATTGAGTTTTTCCTGGGTTTCTATGACTTTATGGAGGAATATTTATTGAGAGTCTTAAATGAGTCTGGGTTTTCAGGAAAGATTCTATTAACCTTAATCTCTACTTTCATTACTTCGATTCTATAGGTTGATAACCTAGAGTATTTTGATCAGTATAGGCCTATATCACATGCAATTGCATATATAAAATCATTTCAAAAGTGATAGTTATGAGCGTAAATAAAAATCTATTAGAAAATAGATACAATGAACAATTTGGATTTCTTTCGAGTAGGTAGATCCATACGACCATTAGGGTATCCCAAGAGGGGATTCACTCTGTTAAAGACAAAAATGTTCCCACTTTGGTTATCATATTAGATCTCTCGAAATATTATAATTGGGTATGTTGGCTCTATCTGAGGATGATGTTGCTTCATTTAGGGTTCACTATGCATTTTGTAGATTGGGTAATGATTTGTGACTCTCTACTATATTTTTATCTATTAATTAATGTCTTAGCTTCATAGTTTTTTAGACCTAAAAGAGGGCTTAGACAGGGATGCCCTCTGTCTGCCCTATTATTTCTTATCGTGGTTGAAGTTATAAGAAGAGAACTACTAAACACAAAGCAAAGTTCTCAATTCAAAAAATTTGGGCCCGCATAAATGATTTTAGGGGCTAAATTTCACAAATGGGTTAATTTTCCATGGTTTTTCCCAAAAAACGATTCGCCAATTTCCATTTTTTCTAAAAATGATTTGCCCAAATTCCATATAATAAAAATATTTTACCTCAAAAATCACCAAATTTGTATAGAAACTATATAAAATCGTTAGAAATTTGAATTTTTTACAAATCTATCGCCAAACATTGTACATTTTGCATAATCAGGACTAGCAAGATTAGCCAAGGTTTATACATTTTAATATAAATTTCCATCCTTAAAATCATCCTTGACTGGGGGTGATATTTTTTTATCCCACCTTCTTTGTGTGCATGACATCATGTTATTATGTGATGGTTCCAAGTGGGCTGCAATGAAAATTAAGCTATCCTTGAATGTTATTTTAATTCTATGGATATGTCGATTAATATTTCGAAGACTCAAGCATGTCTTTCTCTGGATTGGATGAAGAGGAAACCCACTTTCTCTCTAAGCTCTTTCCTTGTCGAAAGACTATTTTTTAGAATGGGGTTAAATACCTAGGCTTTATGCCTAAGCCAAATGATTATGGAAAAAAGAAATATAAATGGCTCATTTAGAAAGCGAAGAAGAGGCTCTTCATTTGGTCTAACCATTTGCTTTCTCATGGTGGTAGGTTGGTTCTTATTAAATATGTTATAGAGACAATTCTTGTCTATTCAGTGTTCCTCGTCTTCATTCCAAAGTGTGTTACGAATAATCTCAAACAACCAAGATTTATATTTCTTTGGTCTGTAAGTATGGACAAGAGAGGTTTTTCTTGGGGAAGATGAAACCAACTTGCTTTACCAAAATATCAAGGGAGTGGTATAAAAGATAACCACCTCTTTAGTAAATCTCCAACTGCAAAATGTGTGTGGATATTTCTAGAAGGAAATGGTCTATGGGTCAAGGTTATTCACCATAAACATGTTATTCTTGAGTTGTTGGAAGAGTGAGTTCAAAATCCATTTAAAAACTGCAAGAATTCCTCTATTATTTAGAAGGCCATGGTAAATGTTTTTCCTCTTATAGGAAACAATCTAACTTGGAAAGTTGGGGAAGGGTCAAGGGTGAGAATTGGTATTGAACCATGGGTTGTTTGTGGGGAGGGATTTAGATTATATAGTCTTTTGATTGATAGTCTTCATAGAAATGGTTGTGGTGTTCTTAGTTAGGTATAAAAGTTTGAATTGACTACCATTTGGAGGTAGAAATGGGAGGCAAGTATGTTGGGTCTGGTTCATGAGGATGGAGTTGAGTGGGACTGATATATCAATTCTCTTTAGGTGATTCATGTGTAGATAAAGTATGAGGAGGATGAGTTTCTTTGGGGAAAAATCTAGCAAAATGTCAGTGCACTCCAAAGGTAGGATATCAAGCTTAAAGTGTTATTGTGGAGGAGAAGAATGTGGTTTGGTGGTGGAAGGTCATTTGGAAATTTATGTGCCCTTTAAAATACCACATATTTATGTGGTTGGCTCTCAAGAAAAAGGTACTAACCTAGGACATTCTGCATAAAAGAGGAACAAATGGTCTAGGTTGTTTTATTCTCTACAAATAGTGCAATGAATCCATTGATGATTTTCTATGGAATTGTCCTTAGTTTATGCGGTTTTGGCTAGAGCTCGAAAATATTCTAGGCATGGGAGGATCTTGGACTGGCGTCTCTCTTGAGACACACTTAAATACATTGTGTAAGGAAAAAAATATCAAAAATGTTAAATCCCTTCCCTTATTGGCAATGTGGAGAATATGGTTGGCACACAATGCTCTGCTATTTGAAGAAAAATAAATTCAATTCATCATTTTCAGTGCATTGCTTTTGTCTTTCGCTTGAATTTTTTTGGATGCATGGCGATGGAATATCTAGGAATCTATGGATAGAATAGTCTCCAAATGTATATGGAGATGGAAATAATATATATGGCATTGTATTGAACTATTTTTGAATTTTTTTATGGAATGTGTCCTATACAATGACGTATACACATCATGTAATTTTGTTTACTATAATAAAATTATGAATTTTCTTTCGAGGAAATACACACACACACATATAGTGTTGGCATTTATATACTAGGTTTCAGTTTATACATGTATAAGTTTAGATGTTGGTGTGTATAAAATTCTACAAGGATGAAGAATATATGAAATGCCTAAGGGATAGCTCAATCAATTGAACCATTTTCCCAAGGCAAGTCATCAAAAAGGATACCATAGGTCAAAGGTTCAAATGAAATTGACTCCCTCAAGGTTACCAACCGCTATTGTGGGTGGTGGTTGAGTTGCCCTCCATTTGCATATTATGAGAAAGAGGGGGGGATCTTGCAAGGTTTCCTTGGAACAAAAACAATGGTCCAGGATGGTTGTTGTGAGCACAATGGAGCTATCAGTGCCCAAGAGGGGAATATGAAAGAAGGATCTGCACAAAAGAAATCATTTCTTACCAAGTTTCAACTAAAGAACTCCATCTTTTATATGATGTGCCATAAATGAAACTCACCAATTGATGCCTTTGAATTAGAAAGCCATATATGAATGCATGAAGTGGTTGGAAAATGAAAATTTTCCTCACATAAAAAAGGAGTGTGACAAGGGTACCTTTGATATGGCTAGCATAACAAACAAACACATGCAATCTTTAGAAAAAACAAAAGAGAGAAAACCTTTGGGCCAAAAACAAACTCATTTGAGCTCTTAGTATCTTATTATATCTACATTAAACACCTTTTGATCAAACATGACCAAATCAAACACATTAAAACCCCTCTTTTTAATGTCGAGATCTCCACCACTTGAAAATGGCCAAAATACTAAATGTTGGAAATAATAATAATAATAAAGGTAGCTACAATGATATAAAATGACTATACTATTTGAAAATGTGTGGCTTCAAGTGGATGATTATTCCTTGAAAATCCACTTGTTTGTTATTGAAATGAGTGATTGTGACATTGTTTTGGGTGCTAAATGGTTAAGGACATTAGGCCCCATCACCATGGATTTCCATCAGTTATACATGTGTTTCCAATAGGAAGAGCATAGCTACACTCTCCAAGGCATCACAACAGGTTCTCCGGAGATCATCAGCTCTTTAAAAAGGACATTCATGAATTGTTGACTAATTCCATGTCATTCAAGTCATTGAGACCATTTCCCAACCCATCCATCCTACCCTGTAGTTATTCCTCACCAGACACCAATCAACGTTTGAAACCCCCCAAGGTCTCCCAACCTCCCATGATGTGCATTGTCATTATATTCTTCTCATACCAAGTACCCTCCCACCTAATGTATTTCCTTCGTGCCACCCATTTGCCCAAAAAATGAAATTGAAAAGAGGGTTTAGGAGCTGCTAGCTTCTAGTGTCATCCTCCCTAGTACCAGTCCTTATTCATCCCTAGTTTTCATGGTACTAAAAAAAGAAGGCACTTGGCGCATGTGTCCCGACTTTTGCACCCTCAAAAAATTATCCATCAATGATAAATTCCCCATTCTAGTCATTGACGATCTTTTGGATAAGCTCAAAGGGAATTGATTCTTTACCAAACCTGATCTTGGTTCCAAATCTCACCAAATTCATATGAAGGAGGTCGTTATCCCCAAAACTAATTTTCACACTCATGAAGTCCATTATGAGTTCTCGATGATGCCCTTTGCAATGTGCCTTCCATCGTTCAAGAGTCTCATTAACCCCATATTTCAACACCTTCTACATCATTTTGTCCAGTCGTCTTTTTTATGACATCCTAATCTATAGAGGAACTCGACATTCCCATATAACCCATGTGGATCGAAACTTACAAATTCGTTCTCATCATCGACTCTTTCTCAAGAGGTTACAGTGTACCTTTAGTGTCTCTAAAGTAGAATATTTGAATCATATTGTTAGTAAGGATGGTGTACGAGTGGAACCAAATAAAATTGAAGGAATGAAGGGTTGGTCGTGTCCTAAGACTTTTAAAACTTTACGAGGTTTCCTTGGTGTCACAGGGTTCTACAGAAATTTTGCAAGAACTATCGAAATATTGTTTCTCCCCTCACTGCCATACTTAAAAAAAAATTGAAGAATGTTACGCACGTACAACCCCAATGCTTTCTCTACCAAACTTCACTATGAATTTTGTTTGGGAATGTGATGCCTCAACTCCTAACCTCCATGACCCCCTAAGTAGATAGATATGTTGCTATGCATTATGTATGGAGCCATATCTAGTAATTAAGGCCCATGTAGTCGTGTGAAAGAAACAAACGTAAGAAGGGGCTTACTAAAAGGTTCCACTTACTAGAAAGTTCCCTCTGTAGAATGTCCCTAGGAGGTAGAAAATACTATATAAAGATGTAGAAGAAATGCAATGATATGTCTTGTGAAGTTATTTGTAAACGGAGCTCTGCTCAATTGAAGGTCACTCCTTCGAAGAGGCAAGTAAACATTGCTTCTGGTAATAAATACATGACATTTTCGTGTTATTTTGGTTCTTTATTTGGCTATTGTGATTGCAATCTATCTTATCTACAGTAAATATAGGTAAAATATGTTAGTTTTTCTTTGTGTCATTCAATTTGGTAATAAAGGACACTACACATTTATTCATACAAGGTAAAAACACATTCATTACTGATAATTGAAAGGGGCAAGCCTACCTCAAAATGTAGTACCAACTTGGAAACTATAATGAGGCTATCTGATCCTAATACCAAGCTTGTAGTCAATTGGGAAGCATCCAAAACCCCTTTGAAGCACGTTGCTAATAGTTTCAAGGCATGGGTCGGTGAAATAACATGCTAATCAAACCAAAATCATGAGTCATCTTAAAACGAAAACAATGACCAAATTTATGGATAAGATCCTACCTACAAATGTGCTTCCAACTTCACGACTACAGTGAGGCTATCCAATCCAAATACCAAATTGTTGGTTAATTGAGCAACAATGATACCTTTTATGAAATTTCAAAAAAAATTGAAGGCCCAAATCAGATCAGGTACATGCCAACCAAGCCCTGAGAAATCAAACAAAAGCTTGTATAGTCTCAAAACAAATGCAGTGTCTAAAATTAAAATGAGTAAGAGGAGAACCAAATTTCACTTACTCAAGTGTTAGCGCAAAAGAAATGAGAAATCTTGAGACTTGCCTCGATCGCAACAAAGAAAATCTATTGAACCACCAGAGTACATAAAGAGTGGATTTTGGCAAATTGTAAAGGTGTTCAAGCCTAGAAATCGAATAGGGTTCTATGCACTCACACAAAAGAAAGGATGGTGAAACTTTGAACAATGAGTAAAACTATAACTAAGAGTGGTAGCCAAGAACCAAATCTCACTACAAAGCCCACACTTAACCCAGAATTCAAACTCAATTGTGTGCATTCTCCCAAAACCAAGGTGGGTGAAGCCCCAAATACATATAGACACTAAAATCGATAGTCGTGGCTCACTCCAAAGCCCGGACTTCACCCATAAACTGAATTGGATTATATGCATTCATGCGAAAGTCGGGAATGAAAAAACCAAAAACATTGTTGAAAACCAAAAATAAGCTCTTACAAAAACTCCACATTGAATACCAACACTAAAGAACAGCAAACCAACCACAAGAATAAAGCAAAGTAAAGCACATAGTTCCAACAGATTCAAATAGAAAAGTACTACAAACCAGGAAATAGAGAGCTCTAAAGGCCTAAACCAAACATAGAACCAAACACAACCCCTTCTTGAATGCAGCTAGCATCGACACGTCGCCACCCCCAAGAGACCCTTAAAAATGAGTTGTATTCATTCACAAAAAGAAAGGAAGGTGAAACCCCAAACGCTGATGGAAACCGAAAATAACAACCAACACTCACTACAAACCCTACAATGCAACTAGTTGGTTTGCATGCATCCATGCAAAAGAAAGACAACAAAATGCTTGAACCAACCACAAGCACAAGGCCCATAAAGCAATGCCATAACAAAGCCAACCAAATGACTAGGGGAAATCGACGAACACTTAAAGAAGGCAATGCACGAAGCTCCAACAAACACTAGAAAAAATTCAAATGAACTAGGAAACAAAGAAGTCCAAAAGACAAATCCGAACACAAAACTAGATACAACAACCTTAAACAAATTCAAAGAATCAGATACCAAGACCCAAGCCAAGCCATTATGAATGCACAGAGCATGACATACCTTCATGTGCATGCAACCAATTTCAACACCACTACCACCTTAAAAGACCCCATCACATTAGGACTCAAATAAATATTTTTTCAATCTATATTACAAAAATATAAAAAAATTAGTCAAAGAAAAATCATAAACCAACCATGTCAAAAACAACAATATTATATGTAAAAAATAACAATCAA
>ML811252.1:81627-99885 GCA_009831015.1 Picea engelmannii | reverse complement strand
TATCCATTGAAGAATGTTAATTCTTTGATTCTTCAATCCACCTTTTTGCAACAAACATTCTTGTGGACAACCATAACAAGTTCATGCTTCAATCCATGAATAAGCCAATCACACGCAATGCCACAAAATTACTTGGTGCTTCAAATGCACACCATCATGATGATGATCAATTGGAAAAACATATCTTGTTATGTATAGCCCAACAAGTTATGTTATCCTGCAATTTATGGGTCCAAGCAGGATTAGTCAATGGTGCTCTCGGAGTAGTCATGCAAATTGTATATGCACCAGGAACTAACCCTCCAAATTTGCCAACATATGTTGTTTGTGGCATTTGATAAATACATTGGCCCTCCATGGGACCAAACCCAACAAAAGCATGTACCAATTCCACCCATACAAAGGAGTAACAAGAAACAAATCCCTCTTAAAATGGCATGGGCATTGACTATCCATAAATCTCAAGGCATGAACTTGACAAGGTCTACCATTAACATTGGAAACATTGAATGTCAAGGATTGACCTTCACGACAATGTCATGCACTACTACTAAAGAAGAAATCTGAATAGCACCAACCGTCTCCTTCGAACGCTATGAAAAAATGAAGGATGTTTCTTATGTCTCACTACGGAAAAAAAAAAGAGGCACGCTTATCTTCTTTGTTGCATACCTTCTAGATTCTTCTATGTTTAATCATACTTCTAGACATGAACTATTTGACTTGGTTCATACTTCTATACATGATATGAAATAGTTTCAAATATTTACTACCAAATACCTATCAATCATACTTTGACCTAAACACCTTGCAACAAATCACTTTTCTACTCATGATTAATATACCATTACAATGCTACTCATGAAATAATATATTTATAAAAATAAACTTAAAAAAAAAGCTATATTATTCTTTTCTGGGTTGTGTTCCCTTTCCCCTATTCATGGGTATGCTAGTTATTATTATTTTAAATTTAATTTAATTAATATTAACTTCCTTCTAACACAGTTGCATAAACTAAACACAATGCAATGAAATATATGTGAACTAAGCTTCTCTCCCTCGTAACAACAAAGAAAGTCTATTGAACCACTAGAGTACATAAAAAGAAAGTCTATTGAACGACTAGAGTACATAAAAAGTGGATTTTGGCAAATTGTAAAGGTGTTCAAGCCTAGAAATCGAATAGGGTTCTATGCACTCACACAAAAGAAAGGATGGTGAAACTTTGAACAATGAGTAAAACTATAAATAACAGTGGTAGCCAAGAACCAAATCTCACTACAAAGCTTGCACTTAACCCATAATTCAAACTCGATTGTATGCATTCTCCCAAAACCAAGGAGGGTGAAACCCCAAAATACATATAGACAGTAAAATCGATAGTTGTGGCTCACTCCAAAGCCCAGACTTCACCCATAAACTGAATTGGATTATATGCATTCATGCGAAATTCGAGAATGGAAAAACCCAAAACAATGTTGAAAACCAAAAATAAACTCTTACAAAAACTCCACACTGAATATCAACACTGAAAAAAAGCCAAACCAACCACAAGCATAAAGCAAAGTAAAGCACATAGCTCGAGCAGATTCAAATAGAAAAGTACTACAAACCAGAAAATAGAGAGCTTTAAAGGCCTAAACCAAACATAGAACCAAACACAACCCCTTCTTGAATGCAGCTAGCATCAACACGTCGCCACCCCCAAAAGACCCCTAAAAAAGAGTTGTATACATTCACAAAAAAGCAAGGAAGGTGAAACCCCAAACGTTGATGGAAACCAAAAATAGAAACCAACACTCACTATAAACCCCACAATGCAACTGGTTGATTTGTATGCATCCATGCAAAAGAAAGACAACAAAATGCTTGAACCAACCACAAGCACAAAGCCCATAAAGCAACCCCATAGCAAAACCAACCAAAAGACTATAGCAATCTACCAACACTTAAAAGAAGGCTAAGCTCCAACAAACACTAGAAAAAAGTCAAATGAAATAAGAAACAAAGAAGTCCAAAAAGCCAAAACCAAAAAAAAAAAACATAAACCAACCATGTCAAAAACAACAATATTATATGTAAAAAATAACAATGAAAACAATGACTATAATTATTATAAAGACTAATACATATTATCTCTCATTTTTATTAGTTATTATTATTTTAAATTTAATTTAATTAATATTAACTTCCTTTTAACCTAGTTGCATAAACGAAACACAATGCAATGAAAGATATGTGAACTAAGCTTCTCTCCCTCGTAAGTATGATTTTACAAAGAAAATTAGAAAATGTATTTATAGGGTATTGACTTGCATTTAAAAAGACATTAAAAAATACTCTAAAATGGTGGAACGAGAAAATCACCCTTCTTTTTCCTTTTCAACCTAATAGTTTTTTTCAATGCAAACAATAAAGAGTCGGCGGCCTACTACTGAATACCGGACCAATTCCTCTTGAAATATTGGTGCATTTAATGAAAACATTGAATGGGAAGTTTCATCAATGGCATTAAGATGGGCTGAAATTTGGTACGAAGAATCTGATCATGATCATGCGGTGACCAAGCCGCCATGGATGACCCGGCAATGTTGACTGTGACAAGGGCTGATGTGCCAATGTGTTTAAAGCAATATTTTGTTGGCCGCTGCAGCCTTGGTGGCAAAAACAAATTGTAATACGCGGCGGCTGGTGACAAAGTCGCTTACCCACCAAATACTATTCTGCAGTTTATCTAATCATCTTTGAGTGGTTACGCATTTGCCTTCACCTGCACGGAGTCTACAATCTCTCTCTATATATAGGCCCTTTCCTCTCACAATATCCCATAATCTCTCGGAATCTGTTTCAGGCCATATCTATCATTTTTAGTAAGCTACGCTTGAAAAGACTTATGATGACCTACTAGATTTTTGAAAAGACTTATTGGCCGAGTCGAAGATCTTTCCAGACAATACGCCAAGTCACATCTGCAGGGGTTTCCACGTGGATGGGCACCCCTCTGCATTCATGGATGATGTAGATGTGTTAATGGGTTTCAATGCTAGCATCAAGTCGGGAGAGTAAAGGATCGTCGACCTCGCATGGTTCGAACATCAACCTTAAAATTTCTCTTAGTGTGCTTGAATACCACGAGGGTTCAGGTCTTGGAAAGGTTTGCCAATTTTATTCCATGCCTTTTCACCAATTTTTAGTCTTTCCACTAATTCAAGTAGGGTTTTGGAACATGCAATTTCTTAATATGCCTCCGACCATTGGATGGACATCAGTGAAGGGGATTTTCCAATATTCTATTTTTTTGGAATAGAATATTTTTTGGAAATAGGTATTAGATTTTCTGTAGCAACAATGTTTCGAGGGCCCCCTCCAAAGGGGAAAGACTCAATAGAAATTTAGAAAAGGGGAGTTGAGGTGGTAAAGTTGAATAAATCCAAACACAATGTTCGTGAGAAAGGGGCCTCTTTCATCTAATTCTAGGAGAAGATATCTCAAGCTTTATTGGGTCATTTCTAAAATCGTTGGATGAGTGAAAAAACCTCAAGGGATTGGGTCAAGAAACATTAGGAACCATTTTTCGACTACTCACTACAATTCCATATTTTGGCTAGGGGTTGGATGGCCTTCATTCTAAATGAATATAGTGATATGTTGAAGGTTTTAGGGAAATCTTGGTAATGGGGATCAATTATATTACTACTTAATAGGTGGTCCCTTTCTTTGATGTAAGATTGGAAAAGTATTTCATTGTTCCTATCTAGGTACAACTTCCAAGTTTTCACCTTGAATTATGGTCTCTAGAAGTTTCTAAATAAATTGCAAATTCAATAGGAAACCTCATGGATGTAGGCATGAGTAATCTCGAAACTAGGAATGTGAATTTTGGGAAAATTTTGGTTGGTCTAGACCTTACGGATATCTTGTCAAGGAGATGGTAATTTAAAAGGGTCTTATTTCTCACATTAAAATTCTAGATTACTTGGGCATTCCCTTCATATGTGTAATGTATCATGGGTATGGTCATCTAGTGGTGGATTGTGCTCTAATATTTAGTAAAAAGGAATGGGTCAAAAGGAGGGAGGGATCATCTATCAAAGGATATTCTAATGCAAAGGAGGTTACTCTCTCTCAAGACTCAACAAAAGAGGGTTTATAGAAGAAAGACATGGTTTTACATAAATTTATTTTGACATGGGATCCTCAAATATATAGGGATAGATCCCAATTGGAGATGGAACCAGATGCAGGAGACCCTAGTCAAAAGGAAACCTCTAGCTTTTCTAATTCAAGTAAGAAATCCTTTGTTTCTTCTGTTGATGCTCCATTGCTTAGATATAGTAATATATGTGATAGGCCATATGTGTTCAAAGAAGTGAACGCCCCAACTAGTTGTGCCTCATGAAAATGATGACCCTAAACGTAAGGGGTGTAGGTCACCCCTAAAGAAAACTATCCTTTTGCAGATCAATTGAAGTTCAGAAGTTGGAGTTTTTTAATGTTATAGGAGACCATGGGGAAAGGTTTCATATTTATTCATGATTTGGGAAGGGTGGTTTGGGATTGGTATTTCCACTATATTAAGTCATCGAGGCATTCTAGGGGTTTGATATTGGCTTCAAGAAAGAGGGATTTCAAGAGGACTAACACTCTCTCCTTTTCCTCAGGTATTGGGACTATGCGATATGCTTAAGAGATGGGGGGGGGAGATTATAATTTTGAATATTTATGGGCCATATGTTAAGCATATTGCGTTCTAGGATAGTTATTTTGAAAAGAGTTTCATGAAGCATAGGTTTCTTATAATTGGTGGGACTTAAATATCTCTTTGGGCGAGTCTGAGGCTTGGGGGGAATCTACAAATGTAGATGTTCTCTATGATTAATTTATTGAGAGATAGGATGATTTTCTCTTGTATGATATTGAACCAATTCAACATTATTCCACCGGATAAATATGTGATTTGGGGCCAAAAGGGTTGAAAAAAGGCTAAATCACTTCCTCATGAGTGAAGATCTTGTTTCAGATATGTATCGTATCAAGCAATGGATAAGGTGGCCATTCCAATAACTTGCTAGTGTTCCTAGAAATTGCAACACTTGGTAAAAGAGCTATGAGTCCATTCAAATTCAACTCAAATCTCTTAGGGGATGAAGAGTATGTAGATTTGGTAAAGGGAGCTTGGTGCAACTTTAATGAGGCTTCTTAGGAGTCAGAAACTCCTTATCTCCTTTGGAATCTAAAGAAACACGAGCAATTCATTGAAGAGCAAAACCATAGGAGAAGGATGAGAGATAGGAGAGTTCTCGTGTATGTGGAAGAACAAATAGAAGAAATGTACTCATCGGATTCAGTAGGATTTCCTGATAAGGATTTTAAAAGAAGGTAAAGGAGCTTAAGAAAAAAAGAAGAAATTTGTTAGTCGATAAAGAGGTTGCTTGGAGGCTCAAGAGTAGAGTCTAATGGTTGAAGCAAGGAGAAAATAAATCAAAGTTCTTCCACAATATTTACTCGCTTGGGGGTTTTTCATTTTCAAAATATTTACAAAGAAGAGCAATCACTGACTATTGTAGAGGTGGTTAGGATGGCCTATTTTTTTCCAAGTTTTGTAAACGCGGAAGAGAATCACATGTTGCAAAAAGAAATAACTAAGGGTGAGCTTTATCTAGTCATTCATAGTTTCCAAAAAGATAAAATCCTGGGGCCTAATGGTTGAGCCATTGAGTTTTTCTTGAGTTTAATGGTTGGGCCTTAACTTCTACTTTCATTACTTCGATTCTATAGGTTGATAACCTAGAGTATTTTGATCAGTATAGGCCTATATCACACGCAATTGCATATATAAAATCATTTCAAAAGTGATAGTTATGAGCGTAAATAAAAATCTATTAGAAAATATATACAATGAACAATTTGGATTTCTTTCGAGTAGGTAGATCCATACGACCAGTAGAGTATCCCAAGAGGGGCTTCACTCCGTTAAAGACAAAAACGTTCCCACTTTGGTTATCATATTAGATCTCTCGAAATATTATCATTAGGTATGTTGGCTTTATCTGAGGATGTTGTTGCTTCATTTAGGGTTCACTATGCATTTTGTAGATTGGGTAATGATTTGTGACTCTTTGCTATATTTTTCTCTATTAATTAATGTATTAGATTCATAGATTTTTATACCTAAAAGAGGGCTTAGACAGGGATGCCCTCTGTCTCCCATATTATTTCTTATCGTGGTTGAAGTTCTAAGAAGATAACTACTAAACACAAAGCAAAGTGCTAAATTCAAAAAACTGGGGTCACATAGATGATTTTAGGGGCTAAATTTCACAAATGGGTTAATTTTCCATGGTTTTCCCAAAAAAAGACTCGCCAATTTCCATTTTTTATAAAAACGATTTTCCCAAATTCCATAGAATAAAAATCTTTTACCTCAAAAATCGCTAAAATTGTATAGAAACTATATAAAATCCTTTGAAATTTGAATTTTTTTACAAAGCTACCACCAAACATTTTACATTTTGCATATTAAGGACTAGTAAGATTAGCCAAGGTTTTTACATTTTAATATAAATTTTCATCCTTAAAATCATCCGTGACTGCGGGTAACATTTTTTTATCTCACCCTCTTTTTGTGCATGACATCATGTTATTATGTGATGGTTCCAAGTGGGACAGGATGAAAATCAAGCTATCCTTGAACTTTATTTTAATTCTATCGATATGTTGATTAATATTTAGAAGATTCAAGCATGTATTTCTTTGGATTGGATGAAGAGGAAACCCACTTTCTCTCTAAGCTCTTTCCATGGAAATATTTATTTTTGTTTTTAAAATACAATCATAACTTAGAGATCATTCATTTAATTATAGAATTTACCCTAGAATATATATCTAGTTCTTGAGTCTACAAGGACAAAATTTTCACCAATTCAAAAGTTATTGTAAGAGGTCATCATCAAAATAGTGAATCAACTTCAAACAAGGTTGTGTGGCAGCGTAGTCCCTGTCAGGTTGAATTGGGAATAAATGCAGACGCATGGGGAAAAAGTAGTGGGGGCAAATGGAAATTGCAGCGCACATGTGGCAAGCAACGTGAAGGACATGTGGTATCTATGCAAGAAATGACACGTGTCCTCTAGAGTCCCATTTATTTTTTGAAACTATATAATCCATCTTAGTAGTCATACTTTGCATGTTTATATTTCTATTTGGAATTGGTTACAGTTAAGTAAAATTTACATAGAGTTGTGTGTATATGTGCGAAGACAAAAAAAAGTTATATGCGGAGGAGCAGAAGAAGATATGCATGAGAAAAAGACAATTTGAATCAAATAAACATAATGTCTTGACATTGAGCATAGTTGAAGATAAAATTTAGAAGCACATAAATATAAAAGGAGATAAAAAATAATTTTATTTGGAATACATAAAAAAATAATAGTTTGTTACATATTCCTGGAAATTTAAATGCGTTTGTCATATAGACTGGGATTGGGGCTCCCGTGGACCAGAAGATAAATATGTACAAGAAATAGGACAATGGAAAGAAGAAGTGGGTGATGGTAGAATGCTATACCTGAAAAGAAGAAATTGGAAGGTATCAGTCTCTGGCTAGAGTTTTCTATTCAGAAAAGGTGGAAAAACTGGATTGATAAACAAAGGAGGATGTGATGAGTATATACTTACAGGGATGGCACATATCAGTCATTTTTCTATTTTCTTGCTTATGGCATTTTTTTTTGGCTTTCGTCGGCGACCCGCTTCAACTTTGTTTTGACGAATTCTTCAATCTAGCTTCTCAAGGGTGCGACGTTGATCTCATTCCGGATTTTTGTGTTGAAAAGTTCCTTTTATAATTCGCTTAGATCAATAGAAAGATTACACAAATCCTGAGGAATGTCTTCATTCTGTACCGAATAGCCAACTAGCTAGTTGGCCACGTCATCTTCACCATATTCAAGAATGTTGTAAAAATTTTCTAAAGACAACGCCTTAAAAATATGAACGTGTTTATCGAAGGCTTGCTTGGTTAACGTCAACGAGTTGATGATTAACTTGGGGTCTTGGAACTCGTTGGTCCTTCCAGCTAAGTCTATTTTGGTCAGCTTTGTGAATAATGTTTCTTTCTTTGATATGGCTTGTTCACATGATTGGACAATAAGATACAAGTTCTTCACCTTCTCTTTTCAGCATGCTTCTAATTCAATGATTCGGATTTTGGAGGGGAGATCATGTTGTCTTCTTGTCGTGTTTTTCATGTTGTTGACATGAAAGGCAAAAGGGACAACCATGTCCAAATAGAAACTTTCTTCATTTTTTAAATCTATCTGCAGATGTTCGATCAAGTTAAGTGCCCTCGTTCCCAGAGAAGCCATAGTTTGTGATGTTTCCCAGGCCTTAGTAATCAGTTCCATTCTTTTCTTGATATTATTCTCCACATATCCTCTACACGATGTGAGGCTGGAGAATCCTTTTAACTTGGTTGCAAGGGTAGTAGGCATGGTTATTGCCAAAGGACCGGCAGGCAATGGCATAGGAATCAAAGCTTCCTCCAATTCCTTGATCCGATCCTTTAGTCTAGCATTTTCGGCTTGAATGATTCCAATGGAATTACCAAGAGAATCTCTAGTTTCTCTATGAAGTCCATAGATTTGGGACGATCGCATGTTCGCAAGATCAACCTCTGAATGAGATTTTCCTTTCTTATTTTTTACATCTCTCTTTTCAATAATTATTTTTTTAGATTAACTGTCAAAAACAACGCTCTCGAATACGAAGGATTCATCTTCATAAAAACATTAGATATCAACTATGTGCATTGGGTGACTATGCTGGATCGCATCTCTTGGCTGATCAAGTTTGCGAAAAATGTTATCCAGATCAATGTCAAGTTCCATGTTCTCACTCCCAATTTCGGGCTCTTCCACCTGCCTTGCAATTTTTTTTCTCTTCTTCTCTACGGGAAGCTTGTGAGAACTATCAATTTTAGGATGAGGTCTGTTTGAAGAACTTTGGGTTACCTTCTTACTGTGGTAGGCCGTTGGAGCGATGCTTTGTTACTGTGGTAGTTCTGGTCCTCACGCCCGAAGATGTTCATTGTATGTCCATAGAACTGTTGTCAAGTTGGTGCCATTAGTTTATGAGAACGTTTGTTTTCTCGAGACGATGCTTGAAATGAATAATTGGAGAGGATAATATAACCGCGTGGAAATGTTGGTTCAATGCGCGTGAATGGGAAATATCCTCGAGCTCTTCGTTCACTAATGACAATCTCTATGCGTGTTGGATGATGAGTTATTATAAGTAAAGCTTAATTATTACATACTTAGATGTGCGAAGGTGGCAGGTACGACGAAGAACAATTAAGGATTGTCGACTTCGTGAACGAGCCAAGTCGGCGATGTGCGAATGATATTCCATGGTATTTGAAATTAACAGTCGCAAGGGATAACAAAACCCTTCACAAATCTTAGTTTAATGCGTATTAATGGCAGATCTTCTCGAGCCTTTCGCTCATCAATGACAATTTATACGGTTCCTTCATGATGAGATGTTAGCATTAAAGACTACTAATTACATATTTAGAAACAAGACCTTATATGTGTGTGTGTGTGTGTGTGTGTGTGACATAGATAGGGAAGAGCAAGCAAGGAATGGCCAAGTATGAAAAGCGGTTGGACTGGCTTAAAAATAGGTTTACAGGAGATAATGAGGAGAGGTGAGTCTCAAATGGTCAAATTGAATAACTCAGAATGTTTGACTCGAAAACGCGTAAAACAAAAGAGGGCATGATGGTGCAGTTCAGTGGACGGTTTGTATATTTGCGGAATTTCGAGAAAGTGGCAAAGTATGGAATAGGGAAACGGTCGGTTGGGCTCGTTTTCAGAATTAGGGATTGAAAATTTCGTGAACGAGACAACCCGAGGTCCCGGGAATTACATTTCATGGTGTTTGAAATTAACACTCGAAAAGATAATATAATCGTGCGGAAATATTGGTTTAAAGCATATTAATGGGAGATACCTGCAAATCTTGGTTTAACATTAAACAATATTTTTTATTATAGATAAGACTCTTTTATTATAAAAAAGTGCAAGCAAGTAATGGCCAAGTCAGAAAAGCGGTCGCACAAGTTTCAAAATAGGGTTACAGGGGATTCTCAGTAGAGATGAGGGCCAACAATCAAATTGTATGTGTCAGAAATTTTAACTGCAAAATGCGTAAAAGGGAAGAGTGCAAACAAGGAAAGGCCAAGTATGAAAAGCGGTCGGACGGGTTTCAAAATAGGGTTAAAGGGGATTGTTAGCAGAGGTGAAGGCCGACCTTCAAATTTTATGTATGGGAATTTTTGACTGAAAAATGCATAAAATGAAAGAGTGCATGGTGGGGCGGGCTAGCGGTCGGTTTGTATATTTGCGGAATTGCGGGTGTTGTTTGCATGTCACGGAACAATAGAAGGGAAATTTTTAGTTTTCCTGTCCGGAAACAGTCGGTCAGACTTGGTTGGAAATAAGTGTGAAGGTGGCAGGCACAACAAACAACGATTAGAAATTTGATACTTCATGAACCCGCCAACCCGACGATCCGCGAAAACGATTCAGACAAATGGAAAAGTACGAAAAGTGAACAAACATGCTTCAAAAACGGGGTGACAATAGTTCGACAGGAGACGTGAGGACCTGACGGTCAAATTGTAGCTATCAAAACTTCTGAGTGCAAACTGTCTAATGGGGAAAAGGGTATGATGTGACATTTTGGTTGTAAATTTGTATATTGTGGAAGTCTGGGTGCTCTTTGGAGGTCACAGGACAATGGAAGTGCACCCTAGAGCCTGCCTCCCTGGGAATCCACGATCGAAAATGTGGCCAGATATGGAATGGGGAATCGGTCGGTCGGAGTCACGATATAAAAGCATTAGTGAAAATGTGAAGCCATGCAGGAAAAGAGAAACGAGAATTTGGTTAAGTATAGAAAAGGAAAAAGAACAGCTAATATATTCAAATCTGTAATAGATGTGACTGAGTGCAATTGTGTAACGGGGAAAAGGGTATGGTGTGACAATCCAATTGTAAATTTGTATATTGAGGAAGTCTTGATGTATATAGCAAAATCCATTTAAAAAAAAAAAACACCGAGTACTGTACATCTATCCTTAGAAATTGGAACCAGTTCTTTGGGCCAAAACATCGAACGTATCTACCACAAACACAAGCACGAGATCCGCAACATGAAGGAGCCATCGAGATGCTCTTTAACATGCATACAAAACTGATTACCATGCCTTTTTTTAAGGAAATCCTTGCATTTTTCTCCTCGGTGGATAATCCTGTGGTAAAATTGTTAGTTCTCAATAGGACACACCAAGAAACTACCTCTCCATAGTCGAAAAACTTCAGGGACACAGGTTGCACGTGCAATTTCAGAGGCCCAAATTAGTCCATTCTGGGTGGAAGGAGATGACTAGTAGAAATATGCCTTGCGCCAGTGGGAGTTCTAGTCCTCATTCCCTCAGATGTTAATTGTATATCCAGAGAACAGGACAATAGTCCCACAATTGAATTTTTTTTGGCTTGAAATATATCTCTGGGAGCATCAACATATCATTTCCTTACAGTGAAAGTCTTCCTCCCAGAACAGAGTAATTTAGACCTCTGGAATTCCTACTTTCGAGCTACAAAGCGGCTATTGCGTTCAACGTCGGTTTATTTTCTGAAACTCCTTCTTTCGGTGTTGTCAGGCCCGCCATCACTAAGCCGGGAAGTTTTGCCCGTTATGGTTGATTTCAATTTGGGCACAGGAGTGGGAACAATCTCTACATTTCCATCATCCATTGTCGTATCATTGTCCATCAAATCATCTTCTTTCGGCTTGGAATCCATGGCATCAACCTCTGCGCCAACCATCAAGCATTAAACAAAGTAAAGCACATAGCTCCAACAGATTCAAATAGAAAAGTACTACAAACTAGAAAATAGAGAGCTCTAAAGGTCTAAACCAAACATAGAACCAAACACAACCCCTTCTTGAATGAAGCTAGCATCAACACATCGCCACCCCCAAGAGACCCCTAAAAATGAGTTGTATGCATTCACAAAAAAGCAAGGAGGGTGAAACCCCAAACGCTGATGGAAACCAAAAATAGAAACCAACACTCACTACAAACCCCACTATGCAATTGGTTGGTTTGTATGCATCCATGCAAAAGAAAGACAACAAAATGCTTGAACCAACCACAAGCACAAAGCCCATAAAGCAACGCCATTAAAAAGCCAACCAAAAGACTAGGGGCAATTGACCAACACTTAAAGAAGGCGAAGCTCCAACAAACACTAGAAAAAAGTCAAATGAAATAGGAAACAAAGAAGTTCAAAAGTCAAAACCGAACACAAAACTAGATACAACAACCTTAAACAAATTCAAAACATCGAATACCAAGACCCAAGCCATTATGAATGCACAAAGCATGACATACCTTCATTTGCATGCAACCAATTTCAAAAAGCATGACATACCTTCATTTGCATGCAACCAATTTCAACACCACTACCACCTTAAAAGACCCCATCACATTAAAACTCAAATAAATATTTTTTCAATCTATATTACAAAAATTTAATCGAAGAAAAACCATAAACCAACCATGTCAAAAACAACAATATTATATGTAAAAAATAACAATGAGCAAGGAAAAACAGCTAGCAGGGTTGTGATAAAATGAAGAGTTGGCCGATAAGGTCAATCCTTCGACAATGACTATAATTATTATAAAGACTAATACATATTATCGCCCATTTTTATTAATTATTATTATTTTAAATTTAATTTAATTAATATGAACTTCCTTTTAACCTAGTTGCATAAACGAAACACAACTATTACTAATACATATTATTATAATTATTATAATAATAAAGACTAATAATAAATGTTGACTATAATTATTATAAAGACTAATACATATTATCTCCTATTTTTATTAATTATTATTATTATTTTAAATTTAATTTAATTAATATTAACTTCCTTTTAATTTAAGACTAATACGAAGAATCTGATCATGATCATGCGGTGACCAAGCCGCCATGGATGACCCGGCAATGTTGACTGTGACAAGGGCTGCTGTGGCAATGTGTTTAAAGCAATATTTTGTTGGCCGCTGAAGCCTTGGTGGCAAAAACAAATTGTAATACGCGGCGGCTGGTGACAAAGTCGCTTACCCTCCCAAATACTATTCTGAAGTTTATCTAATCATCTTTGAGTCGTTACACATTTGCCTTCACCTGCACGGAGTCGAAAATATTCTAGGTATGAGAGGATCTTGGAGTGGGGTCTCTCTTGAGGAAAACTTAAATACACGGTGTAAGGAAAAAACTATCAAGAATGTTAAATCCCTTCCCGTATTAGCAATGTGGGGATAATGGTTGGCACACAATGCTCTGCTATTTGAAGAAAAATAAATTCAATTCATCCTTTTCAGTGTGTTTTTTTTTGTCTTTGGCTTTACATTTTTTGGACGCATGGCCATTGCATATCTAGGAATCTATGGATAGAATAGTCTCCAAACGTATATGGATATGGGAATAATATGTATGGCATTGTAGTGAACTATTTTTGAAGTTTTTTATGGAATGTGTCCTATACAATGACGTATATACATCATGTAAATTTGTTTACTATAATAAAATTATGAATTTGTTTTCGAGGAAATACACACAGAGTGTTGGCATTTATATACTAGGTTTCAATTTATACATGTGTATAAGTTTAATGTGTATAAGTTTAGATGTTGGTGTGTATGAAATCCTACAAGGATGAAGAATATATGAAATGTCTAAGGGATAACTCAATCAGTGGAACCATTTTCCCTAGGCAAGTCATCGAAAAGGATATCATAGGTCAAAGGTTCAAATAAATTGACTCCCTCAAGGTTACTAACCACTATTGTGGGTGGTGGTTCAGTTTCCCTCCATTTGGATATTATGAGAAAGATGGGGGGATTTTGCAAGGTTTCCTTGGAAAAAAAACATTGGTCCAGGATGGTTATTGTGAGGACAATGGAGCTATCAGTGCATAAGAGGGGAATATGAAAGAAGGATTCGAACAAAAGAAATCATTTCTTGCCAACTTTCAACTAAAGAACTCCATCTTTTCTATGATGTGCCATAAATGAAACTCACCAATTGATGCCTTTGAATTAGAAAGCCATATATGATTGCATGAAGTGGTTGGCAAATGAAAATTTTCCTCACATAAAAAAGGAGTGTGACAAAGATACCTTTGATATGGCTAGCATAACAAACAAACACATGCAATCTTTAGAAAAAACAAGAGAGATAAAACCTTTGGGCCAGAAACAAACTCATTTGAGCTCTTAGTTTCTTATTATATCTACATTAAACACCTTTTGATCAAAGATGACCAAATCAAACACATTGAAACCCCTTTTTTTAATTTTAGGATCTCCACCACTTGAAAATGGCCAAAATACTAAATGTTGGAAATAATAATAATAATAAAAGGTAGCTACAATGATATAAAATGACTATACTACTTGAAAATGTGTGGCTTCAAGTGGGTGATTATTCCTTGAAAACCCACTTGTTTGTTATTGAAATGAGTGGTTGTGACATCGTTTTGGGTGCTAAATGGTTAAGGACATTAGGCCCCGTCACCATGGATTTGAATGAGTTATACATGTGTTTCCAGTAGGAAGAGCATAGCTACACTCCTCAAGGCATCACAACAGGTTCTCCAGAGATAATCATCTCTTTAAAATGAACATTCATGAATTGTTGACTAATTCCATGCCATTCAAACCGTTGAGACCCCTTCCCAACCCATCCATCCTACCCTATAATTAGTCCTCACCAAACACCAATAAACGTTTGAAAACCCCCAAGGCCTCCCAACCTCCCACAATGTGCATTATCATTATATTCTTCTCATACCAAGTACCTGCCCACCCAATGTATTTCCTTAGCGCCACCCATTTGCCCAAAAAAATGAAATTGAAAAGACAGTTTAGGAGCTTCTAGTGTCATCCTCCCTAGTACCAGTCCTTATTCATCCCTAGTTGTCATGGTACTAAAGAAAGAAGGCACTTGGCGCATGAGTCCCGACTTTTGCACCCTCAAAAAATTAGCCATCAATGATAAATTCCCCATTCTAGTCCTTGATGATCTTTTGGATAAGCAAAGGGAATTGATTATTTACCAAACCTGATCTCCATTCCGACTATCACCAAATTCATATGAAGGAGGTCATTATCCCCAAAACTACTATTCACACTCATGAAGGCCATTATGAGTTCTCGATGATGCCCTTTGCCATGCACCTTCCATCGTTCGAGAGTCTCATGAACCACATATTTCAACCCCTTCTACGTCATTTTGTCCAGTCGTATTTTTAATGAAATCCTAATCTATAGAGGAACTCCACATTCACATAACCCATGTGTATCGACACTTACAAATTCGTTCTCATCATCGAGTCTTTCTCAAGAGGTTAAAATGTGCGTTTAGTGTCTCTAAAGTAGAATATTTTGGTCATATTGTTAGTAAGGATGGTATACGAGTGGAACTGAATAAAATTGAAGCAATGAAGGGTTTGTCATGTCCTAAGACTTTTAAAACTTTACGAGGTTTCCTCGGTTGCACAGGGTACTACATAAATTTTGCAAGAACTATGGAAAGATTGTTGCTCCCCTCACTGCATACTTAAGAAAAATTTGAAGAATGTTATGCACGTACAACCCCACTTCTTGCTCTACCAAAATTCACTATGAATTTTGTTTGGGATTGTGATGCCTAGATTCCTAACCTCCTCGACCCCCTAAGTAGATAGATATGTTGCTATGCATTATGTAAGGGGCCATATCTAGTAATTAAGCCCCATGTAGTAGTGTCAAAGAAACAAATGTAAGAAGGGGCTTACTAAAAGGTTCCAGTTACTAGAAATTTCCCTATGTAGAATGTCCCTAGGAGGTAGAAACTACTATATAAAGATGTAGAAGCAATGCAATGATATGTCTTGTGAAGTTATTTGTAAACGGAGCTCTGCTCAATTGAAGGTCGCTCCTTCAAAGAGGCAAGTAAGCATTGCTTCCGGTAATAAATGTATGACATTTTGGTATTATTTTGGTTCTTTATTTGGCTATTGTGAATGCAATCTATCTTATCTACTGTAAATCTAGGTAAAATATGTTAGTTTTGCTTTGTGTCTTTCAATTTGCTAATAAAGGACACTACAGATTTATTCATACAAGGTAAAAGCACATTCATTACTGAGAATTGAAAGGAGCAGAGCCTACCTCAAAATGTAGTACCAACTTGGCAACTATAATGAGGCTATTCGAGCCTAATACCAAGCTTGTAGTCAATTGGGAAGCAACCAAAACCCCTTTCAAGCATGTTGATAATAGTTTCAAGGCATGGGTCGGTGAAATAACATGCTAATCAAACCAAAATCACGAGTCATCTTAAAATGAAAACAATGACCAAATTTAGGGATCAAATCCTACCTACAAATGTGCTTTCGACTTCACGACTACAGTGAGTCTATCCAATCCAAATAGAAAATTGTTGGTTAATTGAGCAGCATTCATACCTGTTATGCAATTTCAAAACAATTTGAAGGCCCAAATCAGATAAGGTACATGCCAATCAAGCCCTGAGAAATCAAACAAAAGCTTATATAGGCTCAAAACAAATGCAGTATCTAAAATTAAAATGAGCAAGAGGAGGACCAAATTTCACTTACTCAAGTGTTAGCGCAAAAGAAATGAGAACTCTTGAGACTTGCCTAAATCACAACAAAGAAAGTCTATTGAACCACTAGAGTACATAAAAAGTGGATTTTGGCAAATTGTAAAGGTGTTCAAGCCTAGAAATCGAATAGGGTTCTTAGCACTCACACAAAAGAAAGGATGGTGAAAGTTTGAACAATGAGTAAAACTATAAATAACAGTGGTAGCCAATAATCAAATCTCACTACAAAGCCCACACTTAACCCAGAATTCAAAATCGATTATATGCATTCTCCCAAAACCAAGGAGGGTGAAACCCCAAATACATATAGACACTAAAATCGGTAGTTGTGGCACACTCCAAAGCCCACACTTCACCCATAAACCGAATTGGATTATATGCATTCATGCGAAAGTCGGGAATGGCAAAACCCAAAACATTGTTGAAAACCAAAAATAAGCTCTTACAAAAACTCCACACTAAATACCAACACTGAAGAAAAGCCAAACCAACCACAAGCATTAAGCAAAGTAAAGCACATAGCTTCAACATATTCAAATAGAAAAGTACTACAAACCAGAAAATAGAGAGCTCTAAAGGCCTAAACCAAACACAACCCCTTCTTGAATGAAGCTAGCATCAACACATCGCCACCCCCAAGAGACCCCTAAAAATGAGTTGTATGCATTCACAAAAAAACAAGGAGGGTGAAACCCCAAACGCTGATGGAAACCAAAAATAGAAACCAACACTCACTACAAATCCCACAATGCAATTGGTTGGTTTGTATGCATCCATGCAAAAGAAAGATAACAAAATGCTTGAACCAACCACAAGCACAAAGCCCATAAAGCAACGCCATAACAAAGCCAACCAAAGGACTAGGGGCAATTGACCAACACTTAAAGAAGGTGAAGCTCCAACAAACACTGGAAAAAAGTCAAATGAAATAGGAAACAAAGAAGTCCAAAAGCCAAAACCTAACACAAAACTAGATACAACAACCTTAAACAAATTCAAAACATTGGATACCAAGACCCAAGCCATTATGAATGCACAAAGCATGACATACCTTCATTTGCATGCAACCAATTTCAACACCAGTACCACCTTAAAAGACCCCATCACATTAGGACTCAAATAAATATTTTTTCAATTTATATTACAAAAATTTAATAAAAAAAAACCATAAACCAACCATCTCAAAAACAACAATATTATATGTAAAAAACAACAATGACTATAATTATTATAAATACTAATACATATTATCTCCCATTTTTATTAATTATTATTATTATTTTAAATTTAATTTAATTAATATTAACTTCCTTTTAACCTAGTTGCATAAACGAAACACAATGCAATGAAATATATGTGAACTAAGCTTCTCTCCCTCGTAAGTATGATTTTACAAAGAAAATTAGAAAATGTATTTATAGGGTGTTGACTTGCATTTAAAAAGACATTAAAAAATACTCTAAAATGGTGGAATGAGAAAATCACCCTTCTTTTT
>ML811252.1:48827-68366 GCA_009831015.1 Picea engelmannii | reverse complement strand
TATCCATTGAAGAATGTTAATTCTTTGATTCTTCAATCCACCTTTTTGCAACAAACATTCTTGTGGACAACCATAACAAGTTCATGCTTCAATCCATGAATAAGCCAATCACACGCAATGCCACAAAATTACTTGGTGCTTCAAATGCACACCATCATGATGATGATCAATTGGAAAAACATATCTTGTTATGTATAGCCCAACAAGTTATGTTATCCTGCAATTTATGGGTCCAAGCAGGATTAGTCAATGGTGCTCTCGGAGTAGTCATGCAAATTGTATATGCACCAGGAACTAACCCTCCAAATTTGCCAACATATGTTGTTTGTGGCATTTGATAAATACATTGGCCCTCCATGGGACCAAACCCAACAAAAGCATGTACCAATTCCACCCATACAAAGGAGTAACAAGAAACAAATCCCTCTTAAAATGGCATGGGCATTGACTATCCATAAATCTCAAGGCATGAACTTGACAAGGTCTACCATTAACATTGGAAACATTGAATGTCAAGGATTGACCTTCACGACAATGTCATGCACTACTACTAAAGAAGAAATCTGAATAGCACCAACCGTCTCCTTCGAACGCTATGAAAAAATGAAGGATGTTTCTTATGTCTCACTACGGAAAAAAAAAAGAGGCACGCTTATCTTCTTTGTTGCATACCTTCTAGATTCTTCTATGTTTAATCATACTTCTAGACATGAACTATTTGACTTGGTTCATACTTCTATACATGATATGAAATAGTTTCAAATATTTACTACCAAATACCTATCAATCATACTTTGACCTAAACACCTTGCAACAAATCACTTTTCTACTCATGATTAATATACCATTACAATGCTACTCATGAAATAATATATTTATAAAAATAAACTTAAAAAAAAAGCTATATTATTCTTTTCTGGGTTGTGTTCCCTTTCCCCTATTCATGGGTATGCTAGTTATTATTATTTTAAATTTAATTTAATTAATATTAACTTCCTTCTAACACAGTTGCATAAACTAAACACAATGCAATGAAATATATGTGAACTAAGCTTCTCTCCCTCGTAACAACAAAGAAAGTCTATTGAACCACTAGAGTACATAAAAAGAAAGTCTATTGAACGACTAGAGTACATAAAAAGTGGATTTTGGCAAATTGTAAAGGTGTTCAAGCCTAGAAATCAAATAGGGTTTTATGCACTCACACAAAAGAAAGGATGGTGAAACTTTGAACAATGAGTAAAACTATAAATAACAGTGGTAGCCAACAACCAAATCTCACTATAAAGCCCACACTTAACCCAGAATTCAAACTCGATTGTATGCATTCTCCCAAAACCAAGGAGGGTGAAACCCCAAATACATATAGACACTAAAATCGGTAGTCGTGGCTCACTCCAAAGCCCAGACTTCACCCATAAACCAAATTGGATTATATGCATTCATGCGAAATTCGGGAAGGGAAAAACCCAAAACATTGTTGAAAACCAAAAATAAGCTCTTACAAAAACTCCACACTAAATACCAACACTGAAGAAAAGCCAAACCAACCACAAGAATAAAGCAAAGTAAAGCACATAGCTCGAGCAGATTCAAATAGAAAAGTACTACAAACCAGAAAATAAAGAGCTCTAAAGGCCTAAACCAAACATAGAACCAAACACAACCCCTTCTTGAATGCAGCTAGCATCAACACATCGCCACCCCCAAGAGACCCCTAAAAAAGAGTTGTATGCATTCACAAAAAAGCAAGGAGGGTGAAACCCCAAACGCTGATGGAAACAAAAAATAGAAACCAACACTCACTACAAACCCCACAATGCAATTGGTTGGTTTGTATGCATCCATGCAAAAGAAAGACAACAAAATGCTTGAACCAACCACAAGCACAAAGCTCATAAAGCAATGCCATAACAAAGCCAACCAAAGGACTAGCAGCAATCGACCAACACTTAAGGAAGGCGAAGTTCCAACAAACACTAGAAAAAAGTCAAATGAAATAGGAAACAAAGAAGTCCAAAAACTAAAACCTAACACAAAACTAGATACAACAACCTTAAACAAATTCAAAACATCGAATACCAAGACCCAAGCCATTATGAATGCACAAAGAATGACATACCTTCATTTGCATGCAACCAATTTCAACACCACTACAACCTTAAAAGACCCCATCACATTAGGACTCCAATAAATATTTTTTCAATCTATTTTACAAAAATTTAATCGAAGAAAAACCATAAACCAACCATGTCAAAAACAACAATATTATATGTAAAAAATAACAATGAAAACAAAACAATGACCATAATTATTATAAAGACTAATACATATTATCTCCCATTTTTATTAATTATTATTATTTTAAATTTAATTTAATCAATATTAACTTCCTTTTAACCTAGTTGCATAAACGAAACACAATACAATGAAAGATATGTGAACTAAGCTTCTCTCCCTCGTAAGTATGATTTTACAAAGAAAATTAGAAAATGTATTTATAGGGTGTTGACTTGCATTTAAAAAGACATTAAAAAATACTCTAAAATGGTGGAATGAGAAAATCACCCTTCTTTTTCCTTTTCAGCCTAATAGTTTTTTTTAATACAAAAATAAAACTCTAAAATGGTGGAATGAGAAAATCACCCTTCTTTTTCCTTTTCAACCTAATAGTTTTTTTTAATACAAACAATAAAGAGTCGGCGGCATACTACTACCAATTCCACTTGAAATATTGGTGCATTTAATGAAAACATTGAATGGGAAGTTTCATCAATTGTCTTAAGATGGGCTGAAATTTGGTACGAAGAATCTGATCATGATCATGCAGCCGCCATGGATGACCCGGCAATGTTGACTGTGACAAGGGTTGCTGTGGCTTAAAGCAATATTTTGTTGGCCGCTGCAGCCTTGGTGGCAAAAACAAATTGTAATACGCGGCGGCTGGTGACAAAGTCGCTTACCCTCCAAATACTATTCTGCAGTTTATCTAATCATCTTTGAGTCGGTACGCATTTGCTTTCACCTGCACGGAGTCTACAATCTCTCTCTATATATATGCCCTTTCCTCTCACAATATCCCATAATCTCTCTATATATATATGCCCTTTCCTCTCACAATATCTCATAATCTCTCGGAATCCGTTTCAGGTCATATCTATCAATTTTGGTATCTATGCAAGAAATGACAAGTGTCCTCCAGAGTCCTATTTATTTTTTGAAACTATATAATCCATCTTAGTAGTCATACTTTGCATGTTTATATTTCTATTTGAAATTGGTTACAGTTAAGTAAAATTTACATAGAGTTGTGTGTATATGTGCGAAGACAAAAAAAAGTTATATGCGGAGGAGCAGAACAAGATATGCATGAGAAAAGGACAATTTGAATCAAATAAACATAATGTCTTGACATTGAGCATAGTTGAAGATAAAATTTAGAAGCACATAAATATAAAAGGAGATAAAAAATAATTTTATTTGGAATACATAAAAAAAATTAATAGTTTGTTACATATTTTTGGAAATTTAAATGCGTTTGTCATATAGACTGAGATTGGGGCTCCCGAGGACTATAAGATAAATATGTACAAGAAATAGGACAGTGGAAAGAAGAAGTGGGTGATGGTAGAATGCTATACCTAAAAAGAAGAAATTGGAAGGTATCAGTCTCTGGCTAGAGTTTTCTATTCAAAAAAGGTGGAAAAACTGGATTGATAAACAAAGGAGGATGTGATGAGTATATACTTGCAAGGATGGCACATATCAGTCATTTTTCTATTTTCTTGCTTATGGCGTTTTCTGTTGGCTTTCGTCGGCGACCTGCTTCAACTCTGTTTTGACGAATTCTTCAATGTAGCTTCTCAAGAGTGCGACCTTGATCTCATTCCAGATTTTTATGTTGAAAGGTTCCTTTTATAATTCACTTAGATCAATAGAAAGATTACACAAATCCTGAGGAATGTCTTCATTCTGTACCGAATAGCCGACTAGCTAGTTGGCCACGTCATCTTCACCATATTCAAGAATGTTGTAAAAAAAATTTAAAGACAACGCCTTAAAAATATGAACCTGTTTATCGAAGGCTTGCTTGGTTAACGTCAACGAGTTGATGATTAACTTGGGGTCTTGGAACTCGTTGGTCCTTCTGGCTAAGTCTATTTTGGTCAGCTTTGTGAATAATGTTTCTTTCTTTGATATGGCTTGTTCACATGATTGGACAATGAGATACGGGTTCTTCACCTTCTCTTTCCAACATGCTTCTAATTCAATGATTCGGCTTTTGGAGGGGAGATCATGTTGTCTTCTTGTCGTGTTTGTCATGTTGTTGACATGAAAGGCAAAAGGGACAACCATGTCCAAATAGAAACTTTCTTCATTTTTAAAATCTGTCTGCAGATGTTCGATCAAGTTAAGTGCCCTCGTTCCCAGAGAATCCATAGTTTGTGATGTTTCCCAGGCCTCAATAATCAGTTCCATTCTTTTCTTGATATTATTCTCCACATATCCTCTACACAATGTGAGGTTGGAGGATCCTTTTAACTTTGTTGCAAGGGTAGTAGGCATGGCTATTGCCAAAGGACTGGCAGGCAATGGCATAGGAATCAAAACTTCCTCCAATTCCTTGATCCAGTCCTTTAGTCTAGCATTTTCGGCCTGAATGACTCCAATGGAATTACCAAGAGAATCTCTGGTTTCTCTGTGAAGTCCATAGATTTGGGATGACCACATGTTCGCAAGGTCAACCTCTGAATGAGATTTTCCTTTATTATTTCTTACATCTCTCTTTTCAATAATTAATATTTTAGATTAACTGTAAAAAACAACGCTCTCGAATACGAAGGATTCATCTTCGTAAAAACATTCGATATCAACTATGTGCATTGGGCGACAATGCTGGATCGCGTCTCTCGACTGATCAAGTTTGCGAAAAATGCCATCCAAATCAATGTCAAGTTCCATGTTCTCACTCCCAATTTCGGGCTCTTCCGCCTGCCCTGCAATTTTTTTTCTCTTCTTCTCTACGGGAAGCTTGTGAGAACTATCAATTTTAGGATGAGGTCTGTTTGAAGAACTTTGGGTTACCTTCTTACTGTGGTAGGCCGTTGGAGCGATGCTTTGTTACTGTGGTAGTTCTGGTCCTCACGCCCGAAGATGTTCATTGTATGTCCATAGAACTGTTGTCAAGTTGGTGCCATTAGTTTATGAGAACGTTTGTTTTCTCGAGACGATGCTTGAAATGAATAATTGGAGAGGATAATATAACCGCGTGGAAATGTTGGTTCAATGCGCGTGAATGGGAAATATCCTCGAGCTCTTCGTTCACTAATGACAATCTCTATGCGTGTTGGATGATGAGTTATTATAAGTAAAGCTTAATTATTACATACTTAGATGTGCGAAGGTGGCAGGTACGACGAAGAACAATTAAGGATTGTCGACTTCGTGAACGAGCCAAGTCGGCGATGTGCGAATGATATTCCATGGTATTTGAAATTAACAGTCGCAAGGGATAACAAAACCCTTCACAAATCTTAGTTTAATGCGTATTAATGGCAGATCTTCTCGAGCCTTTCGCTCATCAATGACAATTTATACGGTTCCTTCATGATGAGATGTTAGCATTAAAGATTACTAATTGCATATTTAGAAACAAAACCTTATATGTGTGTGTGTGTGTGTGTGTAACGTAGATGGGGAAGAGCAAGCAAAGAATGGCCAAGTATGAAAAGCAGTCGGACTGGCTTAAAAATAGGTTTATAGGAGATAATAAGGAGAGGTGAGTCTCGAATGGTCAAATTGAATAACTCAGAATGTTTGACTCGAAAACGCGTAAAACAGAAGAGGGCATGATGGTGCAGTTAAGTGGACGGTTTGTATATTTGCGGAATTTCGAGAAAGTGGCAAAGTATGGAATAGGGAAACGGTCGATCGGGCTCGTTTTCGGAATTAGAGATTGAAAATTTCGTGAACGAGACAACCCGAGGTCCCGGGAATTAAATTTCATGGTGTTTGAAATTAACACTCGAAAGGATAATATAACCGTGCGGAAATATTGGTTTAATGCATATTAATGGGAGATACCTGCAAATCTTGGTTTAGCATTAAACAGTATTTTTTATTATAGATAAGACTCTTTTATTATAAAAAAGTGCAAGCAAGTAATGGCCAAGTCAGAAAAGCGGTCGCACAAGTTTCAAAATAGGGTTATAGGGGATTCTCAGTAGAGATGAGGGCCAACGGTCAAATTGTATGTGTCATAAATTTTAACTGCAAAATGCGTAAAAGGGAAGAGTGCAAACAGGGAATGGCCAAGTATGAAAAGCGGTCGGACGGGTTTCAAAATAGGGTTAAAGGGGATTGTTAGCAGAGGTGAAGGCCGACCTTCAAATTTTATGTATGGGAATTTTTGACTGAAAAATACGTAAAATGAAAGAGTGCATGGTGGGGCGGGCTAACGGTCGGTTTGTATATTTGTGGAATTGTGGGTGTTGTTTGCATGTCGCGGAACAATAGAAGGGAAATTTTTAGTTCTCTTGTATGGAAACGGTCGGTTAGACTTGGTTGGAAAGAAGTGCGAAGGTGGCGGGCACAACAAACAATGATTAGAAATTAGATACTTGATAAACCCGCCAACCCGACGATCCGCGAAAGCGATTTAGACAAATGGCGAAGTACGAAAAGCAGACTGACATGCTTCAAAAACAGGGTGACAATAGTTCGACAGGAGACGTGAGGACCTGACGGTCAAATTGTAGCTATCAAAACTTCTGAGTGCAAACTGTCTAATGGGGAAAAGGGTATGATGTGACATTCTGGTTGTAAATTTGTATATTGTGGAAGTCTGGGTGCTCTTTGGAGGTCACAGGACAATGGAAGTGCACCCTAGAGCCCGCCCCCCTGGGAATCCACGATCAAAAATGTGGCCAGATATGGAATGGGGAATCGTCGGTCGGAGTCACGATATAAAAGCATGAGTGAAAATGTGAAGCCATGCGGGAAAAGAGAAACGAGAATTTGGATAAGTATAGAAAAGGAAAAAGAACTGCTAATGTATTCAAATCTGTAATAGATGTGACTGAGTGCAATTGTGTAACGGGGAAAATGGTATGGTGTGACAGTCCGATTGTAAATTTGTATATTGAGGAAGTCTCGGTGTATATAGAAAAATCCATTTAAAAAAAAAAAAACCGAGTACTGTATATCTATCCTTAGAAATTGGAACCAGTTCTTTGGGCCAAAACATCGAACGTATCTGCCACAAACACAGGCACGAGATACGCAACATGAAGGAGCCATCGAGATGCTCTTCAACATGCATACAAAACTGATTACCATGCCTTTTTTTAAGGAAATCCTTGCATTTTTCTCCTCGGTGGATAATCCTGTGGTAAAATTGATAGTTCTCAAAAGATTCCCTTGAGGAAGAAGACGAAAAACATTGCAGGGCAAATGGAACATCCCTTATCTGAAATTTAGGACACACCAAGAAACTGCCTCTCCACAGTCGAAAAACTTCAGGGACACAGGTTGCACATGCAATTTCAGGGGCCCAAATTAGTCCATTCTGGGTGGAAGGAGATGACTAGTAGAAATATGCCTTGCGCCAGTGGGAGTTCTAGTTCTCATTCCCTCAAATGTTAATTATATATCGAGAGAATAGGACAGTAGTCCCACAATTGAATTTTTTTTGGCTTGAAATATATCTCTGGGAGCATCAACATATCATTTCCTTATAGTGAAAGTCTTCCTCCCAGAACAGAGTAATTTGGACCTCTGGAATTCCTACTTTCAAGCTACAAAGCGGCTATTGTGTTCAATGTCGGTTTATTTTCTGAAACTCCTTCTTTCGGTGTTGTCGGGCCCACCATCACTGAGCCGGGAAGTTCTGCCCATTATGGTTGATTTCAATTTGGGCACAGGAGTGGGAACAATCTCTACATTTCCATCATCCATTGCCATATCATTGCCCATCAGATCATCTTCTTCTAATTTGGAATCCATGGCATCAACCTCTGTGCCAGCCATCAAGCATTAAGCAAAGTAAAGCACATAGCTCCAACAAATTCAAATAGAAAAGTACTACAAACCAGAAAATAAAGAGCGCTAAAGGCCTAAACCAAACATAGAACCAAACACAACCCCTTCTTGAATGAAGCTAGCATCAACACATCGCCACCCCCAAGAGACCCCTAAAAATGAGTTGTATGCATTCACAAAAAAACAAGGAGGGTGAAACCCCAAACGCTGATGGAAACCAAAAATAGAAACCAACACTCACTACAAACCCCACAATGCAATTGGTTGGTTTGTATGCATCCATGCAAAAGAAAGACAACAAATGCTTGAACCAACCACAAGCACAAAGCCCATAAAGCAACGCCGTAACAAAGCCAACCAAAGGACTAGGGACAATCGACCAACACTTAAAGAAGGCGAAGTTCCAACAAACACTAGAAAAAAGTCAAATGAAATAGGAAACAAAGAAGTCCAAAAACCAAAACCGAACACAAAACTAGATACAACAACCTTAAACAAATTCAAAACATCGGATACCAAGACCCAAGCCATTATGAATGCACAAAGCATGACATACCTTCATTTGCATGCAACCAATTTCAACACCACTACCACCTTAAAAGACCCCATCACATTAGTACTCAAATAAATATTTTTTCAATCTATATTACAAAAATTTAATCAAAAAAAACCATAAACGAATCATGTCAAAAACAACAATATTATATGTAAAAAATAACAATGAAAACAACGACGATAATTATTATAAAGACTAGTACATATTATCTCCCATTTCTATTAATTATTATTATTTTAAATTTAATTTAATTAATATTAACTTCCTTTTAACCTAGTTGCATAAACGAAACACGATGCAATGAAAGATATGTGAACTAAGCTTCTCTCCCTGGTAAGTATGATTTTACAAAGAAAATTAGAAAATGTATTTATAGGGTGTTGACTTGCATTTAAAAAGACATTAAAAAATACTCTAAAATGGTGGAATGAGAAAATCACCCTTCTTTTTCCTTTTCAACCTAATAGTTTTTTTAATACAAACAATAAAGAGTCGGCGGCATACTACTACCAATTCCACTTGAAATATTGGTGCATTTAATGAAAACATTGAATGGGAAGTTTCATCAATGGCATTAAGATGGGCTGAAATTTGGTACGAAGAATCTGATCATGATCATGCAGCCGCCATGGATGACCCGGCAATGTTGACTGTGACAAAGGTTGCTGTAGCAATATTTTGTTGGCCGCTGCAGCCTTGGTGGCAAAAACAAATTGTAATACGCGGCGGCTGGTGACAAAGTCGCTTACCCTCCAAATACTATTCTGCAGTTTATCTAATCATCTTTGAGTCGGTACGCATTTGCTTTCACCTGCACGGAGTCTACAATCTCTCTCTATATATAGGCCCTTTCCTCTCACAATATCCCATAATCTCTCGGAATCTGTTTCAGGCCATATCTATCATTTTTAGTAAGCTACGCTTGTGTTATTTGGAAGTAAATATACGGCCAGCCCAGAAATGGCATCCAGCAACAGAGGTATGAAAGATATAATTTCTTTTTATTTTCAAAGCTATTATTCTGATGTGCGTGCGTAATAAATCATGAACGGATTTTACAATTGAAGGCGTGTGATAATCTGATTGAATTGTATGAATACTTTCTTTTAATTTTCAGAGCTATTATTCTGATGTGCGTGCGTGCGTAATAATCTGATTGAATTGTATGAATACTATTGCAGTTGGAGTCTGCTATGGAATGGTTGCAAACAATTTGCCACTTCCAGGTCAGGTGGCCAATCTGATAAGATCTCGCAACATCGGCAAAGTTAGGTTTTTCCAAGCACATCACGAAGCCCTTCGAGCCTTGCAAAACAGCGGGGGAATCGAAGTGATAGTGGGAGTTGGGAACGATGAGCTTCAGAAGATCTCATCCGATCAGGCTGCAGCAAACGGGTGGGTTAACGACAACATTCGCCAATTCTATCCGGCCACCAATATCAAATACATCGCAGTGGGCAACGAAGTTTTGTCAATAGAAAATCGCCAGCATCTTCCCTATCTCGTTCCTGCGATGAGAAACATTCAAACCGCAGTCCGGAGTGCCAATCTGCACAACTCCATAAAGGTTTCCACCACCCACGCCACGTCTGTTCTGGGAAATTCATATCCTCCCTCTCAGGGAGAATTCAGTAATGAATTGAAGAGCAGCATGAGCGCGGTACTTAACTTTCTCGCAGAGAATGGGTCTCCTTTCATGGCTAATGTGTATCCCTACTTCAGTTACAATTACAACAAGGCCCAAATCTCCTTAGACTATGCTTTGTTTAGATCCTCGGACCCCGTGGTGAATGATGGAGGTCGGCTCTACAAAAGCTTGTTCGATGCGCTCGTGGATTCTCTGATTTCGGCGATGGAGAGATCGGGACATCCCGATATACCCATCGTCATAACTGAAAGCGGGTGGCCTTCAGCAGGCAATGAGGCGGCTACTGTCGAGAATGCAAAGACTTACAATAACAATCTCATCAAACATGTGCTTTCAAATGCAGGAACGCCCAAGAGACCTGGACGGCACATTGAGTCGTACATTTTCGCTCTTTTCAACGAAAATCTGAAGGGCGGGGACGAGACAGAACGACATTTTGGACTCTTCTATCCTGATCAAAACCCTGTTTATCCTGTCAACTTCTCCCCTTGAAATGATTTGTGATTGCCATTAGAATTACCATGTACCCATTTTCTCACAATAAAAAGGAAGGCTTGAAATCTCTGATTTCTTTAGCCTTCCATGCATAGAATGGAATGTCTGATTTTTTTACCCTTCTACCGATGTAACGCCATGCATAGAATGGAATGTCCCTGCCAGGTTAGGTTGGTATGGGAGTAAATGTGACCTATTACATTAGGTGGCTAGAACATAATATTCTTGAATTAGTTTTTCTTGAAAAAATATAAAAAATTATCAATGTTTGAATGGTTATTGGACACAAAAAATTTAGCATTACCTAATTAGTTATTTTTAAAACTAGGACATAGCAAGTCAAAATAAATAAATTATACATATGCAATATGTATTTGTATAAAGTAGATATTTAGTAAATAAATTATACATACAAACAATGTATTTGTATAAAGTAGATATTTAGTAAATAAATTATACATATGAAAGATGCATTTGTATAAAGTAGATTTTGAGTTTTATAGATACGAAATTTGTAGCCCTCATTCCATAAGTAGGTAGTTTTTGTATCGAGGGTTCCGGGGCTGGCGCGTTGAAAATTGAATGTCTGATGTTCCGTGGTCTACAAATAGCACCGACCGTTCCGCAATATACAAAATGAGAGGCGTAGTTGCGGACTATAGAAATTTACCAGAAATTAATAATGTCTGTTATATAATAGAATAGTAATAACATTTGTTACACCGAATTACTTTGCTTTAAAACTAAGGCTTTTTTTTTTAGAAAAAAAGATATAGCATTGCCGAATTAGTTTTCTTTGCACATGTTTTATAGAGCATGGATGGACTGCTCATTCCATAATTAGCGAGTCTTTGGATCACGGGTTGTCGGGCTGGCGGTTTAAAAAATGGGCCTCTATTGTTCCGTGTCCTACAAAAACCATCGACAGTTCCGCGATATACAAATTGAGAAGCGGGCTTGCGAACTATATAAACTTATTATAAAATAAATAATGGTTGTTACATATATCAGGAAATTACATCAACATTTAAACCATCAACGTCTTTGAAGACCCAAAATGAGACAAGAAATGTAACATATCCGAATTAGTTTTCTTTGGAACAAACAAGAAGGTTCCTGGAAACTCAAAGTTTAGTATACAATAAGGACATTTTTGAATCAGTTTTCTTTGAAATTTAACAAAAATTAATAATGTTTGTTACATGTTTGTGGAAATTTAAATGTGTTTGTCATATAGACTGGGATTGACGCTCTCACGGACCATAAAAAGAAATAAGTACAAGAATTAGGAATGCCGAAAGAAGTGTGCGATGGTAGAGAGGAAGACCTGAAAAGAAGAAATTGGAACTTATGAGTCTTTGGTTACATTTTTCTATTTAAAGAGGACATAAGTGGATTGATAAAGAAAAGAAGAAGACAACATAAACTTAAACTGGAATGATAAACAAAACAAGATGGCAATATAGACTTACTATGAAGCCGATGCGTTTTTGTTTCCATCATCGATGGACAGTGGACTCATGTTGATCGGTTGTTTCCCTTCATCGACGAGGCTTTCCATTTTGAGTTAGAACCATTCTTCGATGTAGCTTTCCATGGGGGCTGTGTTGATTTCATCCCAGATTTCTATGTCGTAAAGGTCGTTTTCTAATTTCCTTAGATACATTGAAATACTATGCAGACTTTGTTCAATTTCTTCATTGTGTGAGGCATAGTCCAGTACCCAGCGCTCGTGCTCATCTAGACGATGTTCAAGTATGCCATAAAAAATTTCAAAAGACAACCCCTTTAAAATATTAACTTGTTACTGGAACGCTTCTTTGGTGACTGACAAGGATTTGAGAATTAAGTTTGGATCTTGAACCTCGTTGGTAGTTCCAGCTAAGTCCATTTGGAGCAGGCTTATGAATAAATTTTCCTTTTCTGATATGACTTGTTTACATGATTTGACAATGAGGTGCAGGTTCTCAATTTTTTTTTGCCAGCATGCTTTTACTTTTTTGGTGCGCTTTGGGGAGGTGAGTTTCTCCTGTCTTCTTTTAGTTCCGATGTGTTCAGGGCATGGTTGGCAAAAGGGTCCAACACCTGATGAAAAAAAAGATGTTCATTTTTTAAATTCGCCTCTAAATGCTCAAACAAATCATTGGCCTTCTTTCCGAAGGAAACTAAATTTTGCGATGTTTCCTAGGCTTCAATAACTAGCTACATTATTTTGTTGATGTTGTTCTTTACAAGGGCTCTAGAGCATGCAAGGAGGGTAGAGGATACTTTCATCTTCGCTGTAGTGGTAGAAGGCACGATTTTTGCCAAAGGACTGGCAAATTCTGGTGTTGCAATGAAAGCCTTCTCAAATTCGTTGAGGCAATGTTTCAGATTGGCATAATCCGTCTCCATTCCTCCAATGGAATCGCGAAGAACATCATCAGTTACCTAGTGAAACAAATAGATATTGGATGGGGTCATTTGGCTAAAGTCATTCTTTATTTGAGATTTGCCTTTCCTGTTTGTTACATCTCTCTTTTCAATGACCATACTTTTAGATTGGCTGTCAAAACTAGTGCTCTAGATTACGAAGGATTCATCTATGTCAAAAAATTCGGTGTCAGATATGTCCACTGCGGATGACCCAATTTTTTGCATCTTCTCAGCTTCAATTTCAATTTGTAGTTTCCACTGTCAATTTTGGGTTCCTCCGCATGGCCTACATTGTTTTTTCTCTTCTTCGTTAGTCAAAGTTTGTGAGAACTATCAATATTAATGCGAGGAGGGTTCTTATCTCCTCCTCCGTTCGAAGATTTCTGGGTTGCTTTCTTGCTGGGATGGACTGTTGAAGAGATGCTCTGTGGTGTCGTGCTCTTGGGAGTGTTGGTGGGGGACTAGGTACTCTTCTCACTGGATACTTTACCATGTTGTCTGTACGATTCAGCTGCGCTTTGCAATGTCTCTGCATCGCAATGGAAATAAACAGGATTGTTGCCGACACTGTCCCTGTCTTGGGTCAGGTGTCTATGGATAAAAGAGGTGTTAAAGCCAACACCCAGTAAATGTTCTCCAAAAATGCCATTGGGGTCGAACCCTTTTATCCTTTCAGCGTACATTAGGTTCAATTTCTCGAAATGGGCGGTAAACTCATCAATGTTGTTGATGTTTCTGCACACGAAGTCTCCGACTTTCCAGGGCAGAGGAATGAACTATTTTTTTTCTTGTCATGGAAAAAATGCAACCAATGGTTGTATTGCCTTGCTATTTCTGCAACAAACATCTTGTCCGTGATGTGGCATGGAAGGAAGGTAGGATTTTCCTTAGACCCAAATACCATGAGGAGACTATGATTTTCCTTTTGCTCAAGTGTGTCCTTCTTGTTCAAAAGCTTGCTTGCGTGGCCAGACATCCGTAGAGCATCCTTGCGTAACAATAAATCTTTGAAAACTGAGACAAAGCCATTGATAACTTCATAAAAACAATGGGAGGCCTTGTGTCTCCACAGGGCATCGTGCCAGAATGTTTCTGGGTCGAATCCATAGTTTATTTTCTTGGAAAGAGAAAGTTTTGGAAACGAGAAGCAATACACAATTGCGAAAATCAAGTAGGATGACATATAAAATTTATTCGTGACAACTAGGAACATAGTTCAATGGAGATTAGCTTTCCCCAATCGAAAATGTATTGTTCCTTGACTGTGAAATACAAAATATAAATAATTATATGGGAAATGCTTGTTGTGGATGCCTGTCCGGTTATTCTTGTAAACAACCAAGCAATTTTCCTGAATGGATTTCTAAAGGAACTTACCTAGAGCCTCGTGATATCTTCAGGAACTGTTGTTGGGTCTTCAAGGAAGTTGGCTAAGATGTCCAACCCGTTATGATGTTTTTCTAGAAATTGCTTGCAGTCTTGTCCTCTGAATGTTAATGTTGGTTTCAACAATTTCAACATCTCGCGAAAGAGCTGAGGTGACAAAGAAACAGGAGAATGGTCGTGCAGTGGAATAATTCTTTGGCTTGGAATATATTTTTTGGCGCACCAAGAGACCACCTCCTTACAGTCAAAAACCTCAAGGACGCAGCTTGAACGAGCGATTACGGAGGTCCAAATCGCTTCGTTCTAGGCGGAACGAGATGAATAGTAAAAGCATGCCTTAGACCACTGGAATCTTTGGTCCTCTTCTGCGAACATATTTACTGTATCTCCACAAAATTGTTGTCGACCCGCTGCCATAGGTCTACAAAGACATTTATTTGTTCCAGACGATGAATGAAATGAAAGGTTGGAAGGGATAATATAACCTTGTGCAAATTTTGGTTGAAAGCGTGTGAATGGGAGATGTCCTCGAGACTTTCGTTGATTAATGACAATCTGGACGACTATTGCATGATGCGTTGTTAACATTAAACACTACTAATTGCATATATAGAAATGCAAACATGGTGGATATTGCAATGAGCAATTAAGCATTGCATATTTCTTGAGTGGCCCAACACGACGACGCATGTTGGAGATGAACAATCAGAATGGACAAAACAAGTTTCCGCACATCTTGATTTAATGCGTAATAATGGGATATGTCCTCGAGTTTTTCGCCCATTAATAATAATGTTGACAGTTCTTGCATGGTGACCTGTTAGCATCAAAGGTTTCTAATTGCATAGCAAGAAAGTACGGAGGTCGCAGGCAGGGGAAAAAGACCACTACAAAATAGGGTTGCAAGGTACAACTGTTGAAGGTGAGGGCGCCAGGGTCAAATTGTATGTCTCAGAACTTTTTGATTGCAATACGCGTAACCCGCCAACTGTGGCGATAAAATTGGCTAAGTATGGAGAGAAATAGCGGTCGGTCGGAGGAGTCGTGTGATTATATAGATGGAGATAAAGATATCTCAACCCACCAATGCTGGAACCCGTGTTTATGGAAAGGAGACTATGTATATAACCACAAAGCGATAATACAAGGGAAGAAGAAAAGGGAAAAAGGACCAACGAGTCTGTGGTGGAAGTGTAAATCACAGAAATTTTGAGTGCAATATGCATATCAAGGAAGAAGAAGCAACAGACTTCGAATGCGCTAACCTGAAACACTGACTAAGAATTTGAGATTTCGTGAATCCGTGAACAGGGGGATCCAAAATATGGTCAGAGGTCCGGATGGTCAAATTGTATTATTTGGAAAATTTGGATGCACAATCTGTAACACAGAAGAGGGGACGATGTCGGAACCCAGTAGTCAATTTCTATGTTGCGAATCGCTGGATGCAAACTATTTTGTATTGCTGTGTGCAACTGTCACTTGTAAGAGTCATTAGTAAGAGCATAGCAAATTTATATTAGGAAGCACATTTGTCAACCATGGTAAAGTGAAGCTTGCGAGTTCGAGGAGCATGTGATAGAATTGTAGATTGCCAACCCAACAACCGTGGACATAAAATTGCCTAAGGTGTGATTATACACATGGAGATAATGAGAGCCATAATACAAAGGAAGAAGAAAAGGGCAAAAGGAGAAAGGAGTCGGTGGTGGAATTGTAGATCAGGGAAATTTTGAATACAAGATGTGAACCCGATAGTCAATTTGTATATTGCGAAGGACCAGAGTAAATAATTTGAATGCATAATTTGTAACACAGAAGAGTGGATGATGTCAGAAGAGCAGATGATGTCGAACCCGCACCTATGTCCAGTTGTTAGTACTAAGAGGTAATTTAGTATTGAAAATAATATTTTAGATTCTGTTAAATACTTCATAGGGGTTAGTATCTGTAAATAATGGTAATCTCCACCCCGCCAGCCTTGCATTCCGTGTGTGAATTTGTATATCATGGAAATTGAAGGACTATTTGGAGGACACAGAACAATAGAAGTGTAATGTTGAGTCAGCCAGTCCGCAGCTCCGCTTCTCAATTTGTATATTGCGGAATTTTGGGTGCTATTTGTAACACACGCAACAATGGAGGGCCAATTTTGAGCCCACCCACCCGAGAACCCGTGATCAGAAATGTCGATAGGTATGAAAAGGAATACCTTCCAGTTCAATTCTCCATGCAAGGATATAGATGGAATTTAAATTGGTCCCAACACGACAACCGTGGACATAAAATTAGCCAAGTATCGAAAGCAACAACGGTCGGTCGGATTTGTCGTTTGATTGTATAGATGGAAATAAAGATATGCCAACTCACCAACGCTGGAGCTGCATATTTCGTGAACCCGCCAAAAGGAGGATCCAAAATAGGCTGAGAAGGCATCTGCAGAGGAGGTGAGGCCCGAACCTTCTAATTGTATTGCTCCGAACATTTGAATGCACAATTTCTAAGACAGAAGAGAGGACGATGTCCGGTAGTCAATTTGTATATTGTGGAGACTGCAATTCCAACTGTTTCATACCTCTGTGTCTAGTTGTCACTAATAAGTGCTAATTTAGTATTCTAAATAATTTTTTAGATACTGTTAGATACTTCAGAGGGATTGGCATCCGTAAACAATGGCAATCTGCACTCCTCAATTTCTGCATTCCGTGTATCAATTTCTATATCGTGGAACTAGGAGTGTTGTTTGGAGGAAATGGAACAATAGAAGTGCAATGTTTACTCAGGCAGTTCGCGGATTTTCTTGTCAATTTGTATATCGCGGAATTCTGGGTGCTATTTGTAGGCTATGGAAAAATGGAGCCCCATTTTTGAAGCAAAAGGGAGAGAACTATATATCCCACACAACAAAATCCATTGTCATAACTATAAAACCATAGTAACACAGAATCCATGTAAAAAGCATCGGCAACCATGAAATATATTTTGAGGCCAACAAACTTTTCTTCAACGCGTAACAAATGTAATTTACACTGCCTGCAATTCTTTAGTCTGTTATTTTATCTTAATAGTATTCTATGCAAACTGCAGTGCAAAACAAAATGTGACCAAAGATCCAACCACAGATGCAACATCCCAACATTTACAAACCCTGCCTGAACAAGAACAAGCACCAAACAAGAACCCAGCTAAGAAACACTAAAAGGCCCAACTACAGGCACATGACCGGTACCCTGCAAAGTGGAATCAAGCAACAATAAACAACATACAATGAAGAAAGAAGCAAGCAATAACCACCCCCCCAGGAACGATGTTGTTCCAATCACGATTGCAGAAACCCAAACGTCCAAACTGCAACAACATGAACAAGCAAGCAAGAACAATGACAACATGCAAATAAGAAATCAGTGGCATGCAAAAAGCAAGCATGGATCACCGAACCAACAACGCCGTTGGAGCATAAAAATTTTAAAAATAGAAAAAAATGTCTTGTAACAAGCCTGTTAAGTAACCATTCAACACTACCAAGCCTGTTAGGTAAACATTTAAGTCTGTCAGAAATGCACTATAAACATTTAAGAAAAAAAATCAATGTGGCAGGACTCTGACGTATCCCAAAAAGAAAAATTATATTTTTTGTAACAATAGTTCGAACACCACAAAATGTTTTGGAAAACCAAACTTTGGATATGCCACCATATCTAACATTGCCATAAATTTAATTAGCATAAAATGCTAAACCAAACATTTGAATTAATGCTAGCATTAATCCACCATCAATGAATGCATAACAAAATATATGATTCAAAAAAGACCATATACGATCAAATACTTTGGATATGCCAACATATATAACATTGGGAATAACGAAGCCATCAATAAGACCTCCAATCCCTTGTCCAATCATATCATGACAAATATAGTACTTTTTTTTATATAAAAATTGATGTTTTCAGTTCCCTGGTTCCAACAATAGATAATATGGAAATATTTTTGGTCAAAGGACAGACTAATATGAAGTCAACGATTTATCGATCGCTATAGTCCGTCTACACCTACGACAGGGACTAATAAAAATTTTAACACATTTTATTTTTATTTTCATAGGTGGTTCTTTCCCCCAAGATCTTAATCTAAAGATGCAAAAGTACATAGTCTCGTGGGGGAGGAAGCTCCCTTACTATAAAGCATATGGTAAAGGACCTATCTACATCAAAATATAAAAAACTACACATTGAAAAGGGACAAGGCCTTAAGGCATTAGGGAAAGATTTAACCAAATCAATAACACACATTTTTTAGGGAAAGATTTAACCAAATCAATAACACACATTTTAAGATATAATTGACATAGATTTAACCAAATCAATAACACACATTTTTAAATATATTTGACATTTTGTGTCTAATGGAGGATACCTTATTTCACATCTTAACTTAAAATTAACAACACTCAAACCAAACTTATGTATCTAATGGAGATTATATTCACATGTGATACAAAATGATGCCTATTTTGGACTTTTTTAGGTAGAACCATGTCACCACTCATTCGATCATACTTTCCCAAATTAAGAGTCAAAGATGGTATCAAGTAAATTTAAATTAAGAGTCAAAGATGGTATTAAGTAAATTTTAAAAGGAGAAATTTTAGGGTTGGAATTTCAAAATATATTTCCTTGGAAATTCTATGGTTTCAACATTTAATTGATAGTATTTTAACCTATTTCTTAACTTCTATGATGGGTATGTTAAATTTTCCATTGTATTTGAGAGTCAAAATACCCCATAATAAACAATTTGCATCTCAAATTCCATCCCTCGTTCATGGGTGTATCAAAATAAAAAGTGGTCGATGTTGGCATGAATGTGAATTAATCCAAGATTTTAAAGAAGGAATTTAACTTCACTATAGTTCTTTGGTGCATGAGATGACTAGTGGTTTAAGTAAATGTGCTCATTACTAGCCTAAATTGCCTTGATAACTCCATTGTATAAAAGA
>ML811252.1:24209-40380 GCA_009831015.1 Picea engelmannii | reverse complement strand
GGGAGAGATTATAATTTTGAATATTTATGGGCCATATTTTAAGCATGTTGTGTTCTAGAATAGTGATTTTGCAAAGTGTTTCATGAAGCATAGGTTTCTTATAATTGGTGGGACTTAAATATATCTTTGGGTGAGTCTCAGGATTGGGGGGAATCTGCAAATGTAGATGTTCTCTATGATTAATTTATTGAGATATAGGATGATTTGCTTGTGCATGATATTGAACCAATTCAACTTTATTCCATCAGATAAATATGTGAGTTGGGGCCAAAAGGGTTGCAAAAAGGCTAAATCACTTCCTCAGGAGTGAAGATCTTGTTTCACATATGTATCGTATAAAGCAATGGATAAGGTGGCCATTCCAATAACTTGCTAGTGTTCCTAGAAATTTCAAAAGGTGGTAAAAGAGCTCCAAGTCCATTCAAATTCAACTCAAATCTCTTAGGGGTTGAAGAGTATGTAGGTTTGGTTAAGGGGGCTCGGTGAAACTCTAATGAGGCTTCTTAGGAGTCATAAACTCCTTATATCCTTTGGAATCTAAAGAAACACGAGAAGTTCATTGAAGAGAGGAACCATAGGAGAAGGATGAGAGATGGGAGAGTTCCCGTGTATGTGGAAGAAAAACTAGAAGAAATGTACTCATTGGATTTAGTAGGATTTCCTAATAAGGATTTTAAAAGAAGGTAAAGGAGCTTGAGAAAAGAAGAAGAAATTTGTTAGTTGATAAAGAGGTTGCTTGGAGGCTCAAGAGTAGAGCCTGATGGTTGGAGTAGGGAGAARATAAATCTAATTTCTTCCACAAGTATGAAAATCATTGTAAACATTTTAATGCCATTTGGAAAATGACTAATCTCAAATGGATCAATGGCTAGGACTTTTGAGGACATTKCTCACTTGGGGGTTTGTCATTTTCAAAATATTTACAAAGAAGAACAATCACTGACTATTGTAGAGGTGGTTAGGATGTCCTATTTTTTTCCAAGTTTTGTAAACGCGGAAGAGAATCACATGTTGTAAAAAGAAATAACTAAGGGTGAGCTTTATCTAGTCATTCATAGTTTCCAAAAAGACAAAATCCCGGGGCCTAATGGTTGGGCCATTGAGTTTTTCTTGTGTTTCTATGACTTTATGGAGGAATATTTATTGAGAGTTTTAAATGCGTCCAGGTTTCCATGAAATATTCTATTCGCCTTAACTTCTACTTTCATTACTTCGATTCTATAGGTTTATATCCTAGAGTATTTTGAACAGTATAGGCCTATATCACATGCAATTGCATATATAAAATCATTTCAAAAGTGATAGTTATGAGCGTAAATAAAAATCTATTAGAAAATATATACAATGAACAATTTGGATTTCTTTCGAGTAGGTAGATCCATACGACCAGTAGGGTATCCCAAGAGGGACTTCACTCCATTAAAGACAAAAAAATTCCCACTTTGGTTATCATATTAGATCTCTCGAAATATTGTCATTAGGTATGTTGGCTCTATCTGAGGATGATGTTGCGTCATTTAGGGTTCACTGTGCATTTTGTAGATTGGGTAATGATTTGTGACTCTTTGCTATATTTTTCTCTATTAATTAATGTCTTAGCTTCATAATTTTTTAGACCTAAAAGAGGGCTTAGACAGGGATGCCCTCTGTCTCCCCTATTATTTCTTATCATGGTTGAATTTGTAAGAAGAGAACTACTAAACACAAAGCAAAGTGCTCAATTCAAAAAATCGGGGCCCGCATAGATGATTTTAGGGGCTAAATTTCGCAAATGTGTTAATTTTCCATGGTTTTTGCCAAAAAACGATTCTCTAATTTCCATCTTTTCTAAAAACGATTTGCCCAAATTCCATAGAATACAAATCTTTTACCTCAAAAATCGCCAAAATTGTATAGAAACTATATTAAATCCTTTGAAATTTGAAATTTTTTACAAATCTATCGCCAAACATTTTACGTTTTACATATTAAGGACTAGTAAGATTGGCCGAGGTTTCTACATTTTAATATAAATTTCCATCCTTAAAACCATCCCTGATTGGGGGTAATATTTTTTTATCCCACCTTCTTTTTGTGCATGACATCATGTTATTATGTGATGGTTCCAAGTGGGATGCGATGGAAATCAAGCTATCCTTGAACTTTATTTTAATTCTATGGATATGTTGATTAATATTTAGAAGACTCAAGCATGTATTTCTTTGTATTGGATGAAGAGGAAACCCACCTTCTCTCTAAGCTCTTTCCTTGTCGATAAACTATTTTTTTGAATGGGGTTAAATACCTAGGTTTTATGCCTAAGCCAAATGATTATGGAAAAAAGAAATAGAAATGGATCATTTAGAAAGAGTAGAAGAGGCTCTTCTTTCGGTCTAACCATGGGATTTCTCATGGTGGTAGGTTGGTTCCTGTTAAATATGTTATACAGACAATTCTTGTGTATTCAGTGTTCCTTGTCTTCATTCCAAAGTGTGTTACGAATCATCTCAAACAATCGAGATTTATATTTCTATTTCTTGGAAGTATGGAGAAGAGAGGTTTTACTTGGAGAAGATGAAATCAACTTGCTTTACCAAAAGATCAAGGGGGTGGTATAAACAATAATCACCTCTTTAGTAAATCTGCAGCTGCAAAATGTGTGTGGAGATTTCTAGAATAAAATGGTCTATGAGTCAAGGTTATTCACCATAAACATGTTATTCTTGAGTTGCTAGAAGAGTGAGTTCAAAATACATTTAAAAATTGGAAGAATTCCTCTATTATTTAGAAGGCCATGGTAAATTGTTTCCTCTTATAGGCAACACTCTAACTTGGAAAGTTGGGGAAGACTCAAGGGTGAGAATTGGTATTGACCCATGGGTTGTTTGTGGGGAGGGATTTAGATTATATAAGCTTTTGATTGATAGTCTTCATAGAAATGGTTGTGTTGTTCTTAGTCAGGTAGAAAAGTTTGAATTGACTACCATTTGGAGGTAGACATGGGAGGAAATTATGTTGGGTCTGGTTCGTGAGGATGGAGTTGAGTGGGACCGATATATCAATGCTCTTTATGTGATTTGTTTGTAGATAAAGTATGAGGAGGATGAGTTTCTTTGGGGAAAAATATAGCAAAAGTTCAGTGCACTCCAAAGGTAGGATATCAAGCTTAAAGTGTTATTGTTGAGGAGAAGAATGTGGTTTGGTGGTGGAAGGTCATTTCGAAATTTATGTGCCCTTTAAACTACCATATATTTATGTGGTTGGATCTCAAGAAAAAGGTACTAACCTAGGACATTCTGTGTAAAAGAGGAACAAATGGTATATGTTTTTTTATTCTCTACAAATAGTGTAATGAATCCATTGATGATTTTCTATGGAATTGTCCTGAGTCTATGCGGGTTTGGCTAGAGCTCGAAAATATTCTAGGTATGAGAGGATCTTGGAGTGGGGTCTCTCTTGAGGAAAACTTAAATACACGTTGTAAGGAAAAAACTATCAAGAATGTTAAATCCCTTCCCGTATTAGCAATGTGGGGATAATGGTTGGCACACAATGCTCTGTTATTTGAAGAAAAATAAATTCAATTCATCCTTTTTAGTGTGTTTCTTTTGTCTTTGGCTTGACATTTTTTGGACGTATGGCCATGGCATATCTAGGAATCTGTGGATAGAATAGTCTCCAAACATATATGGAGATGGGAATAATATATATGGCATTGTAGTGAACTATTTTTGAAGTTTTTTATGGAATGTGTCCTATACAATGACGTATATACACCATGTAATTTTGTTTACTATAATAAAATTATGAATTTGTTTTTGAGGAAATACACACACACACACACACACACACACACACACACACACACAGTGTTGGCATTTATATACTAGGTTTCAGTTTATACATGTGTATAAGTTTAGATGTTGGTGTGTATGAAATCCTACAAGGATGAAGAATATATGAAATGTCTAAGGGATAACTCAATCAGTTGAACCATTTTTCTTAGGCAAGTCATCGAAAAGGATACCATAGGTCAAAGGTTCAAATAAATTGACTCCCTCAAGGTTACCAACCACTATTGTGGGTGGTGGTTGAGTTGCACTCCATTTGGATAATATGAGAAAGATGGGGGGATTTTGCAAGGTTTCCTTGGAAAAAAAACATTGATCCAGACTGGTTGTTGTGAGCACAATGAAGCTATCGGTGCATAAGAGGGGAATATGAAAGAAGGATCCAAACAAAAGAAATCATTTCTTACCAAGTTTCAACTAAAAAACTCCATCTTTTCTATGATGTGCCATAAATGAAACTCACGAATTGATGCCTTTGAATTAGAAAGCCATATATGATTGCATGAAGTGGTTGGCAAATGAAAATTTTCCTCACATAAAAAAGGAGTGTGACAAAAGTACCTTTGCCTTTGAATTAGAAAGCCATATATGATTGCATGAAGTGGTTGGCAAATGAAATTTTTCCTCACATAAAAAAGGAGTGTGACAAAAGTACCTTTGATATGGCTAGCATAACAAACAAACACATGCAATCTTTAGAAAAAACAAGAGAGATAAAACCTTTGGGCTAGAAACAAACTCATTTGAGCTCTTAGTTTTTTATTATATCTACATTAAACACCTTTTGATCAAAGATGACCAAATCAAACACATTGAAACCCCTTTTTTTAATTTCGAGATCTCCACCACTTGAAAATGGCCAAAATACTAAATGTTGGAAATAATAATAATAAAAAAGGTAGCTACAATGATATAAAATGACTATACTACTTGAAAATGTGTGGGAAAGACTTAACCAAATCAATAACACACATTATACAAAACTACATAGGGACAAGGCTCCTAAATACTAAATGTTGGAAATAATAATAATAAAAAAAGGTAGCTACAATGATATAAAATGACTATACTACTTAAAATGCGTGGGAAAGACTTAACCAAATCAATAACACACATTATACAAAACTACATAGGGACAAGGCTCCTTCAGGCATTAGGGAAAGATTTAACCAAATCAATAACACACATTTTTTGGGAAAGATTTAACCAAATCAACAACATACATTTTAAGATATAATTGACATAGATTTAACCAAATAAATAACACACATTTTTAAATATATTTTTATCTTTTGTGTCTAATGGACGAGACCTTATTTCACATCTTAACTTAAAATTAACAACACTCAAGCCAAACTTATGTATCTAATGGAGATTATATTCACATGTGATACGAAACGATGCCTAGCTTGGACTTTTTTAGGTAGAACCATGTCACCACTCATTAGATCATACTTTCCCAAATTAAGAGTCAAAGATGATATTAAGTAAATTTAAATTAAGAGTCAAAGATGGTATTAAGTAAATTTTAAAAGGACAAATTTCAGGGTTGGAATTTCAAAACATATTTTCTTGGAAATTCTATGGTTTCAACATTTAATTGATAGTATTTTAACCTATTTCTTAACTTCTATGATGGGTATGTTAAATTTTCCATTGTATTTGAGAGTCAAAATACCCCATAATAAACAATTTGTATCTCAAATTCCATTGCTAGTTCATGGGTGTATCAAAATTAAAAGTGGTCGATGTTGGCATGAATGTGAATTAATCCAAGATTTTAAAGAAGGAATTTAACTTCACTATAGTTCTTTGGTGCATGAGATGACTAGTGGTTTAAGTAAATGTGCTCATTCCTAGCCTAAATTCCCTTGATAACTCCATTGTATAAAAGATCGGTCAATCCTTTAGAGTGAACATAAGACATAGAACCCACCCAACTTCACTAGCCTTAGGCATGGTTAATATGGATCTATGTTATGATATCAAATCATTATTTTGCACACATGTGTGTGGTCTCGATTTAGCCTTCAGGTTGGCTCAAATGGTCATTAGTTGGATGTGAGATCTCTCCCCCAAATTTGGGGAGGTCGCAGGTTTTTCATCCCCTCGAGGTTGGGCTCTGTAATGAGGGCCGATGGTTTACCCCCTTTACCATCCATGGATCATGGGGAAGTACTCGGTGGGTTTTCGTTCGGGTGTTTTCCTTGGAAAAAAGTATATGGTCTCCATTTGACCCGAGCTCGGAGCTTTGGGCTCGATGGCTAGAATTTTGCGAGTGTTAGTAGTAGGGTTTAGTAGGTGTTTGAATTCACGTCCTTAGATTGTTTTTGTATTTGGCAATATGAATTATGATGACCTACTATATTCTTGAGAAGACTTATTGGTCGAGTCAAAGATCTTTCCAGACAATACGCTAAGAAACATCTGCAGGGGTTTCCACGTGGATGGGTGCCCCTTTGCATTCATGGATGGTGTAGATGTGTTAATGGGTTTTAATGCTAGTATCAACAGTGTCGGGAGTGTAAAGGATCGTCGACCTTGCACGGTTCGAACATCAAACTTAGAATTTCTTTTAGTGTGCTTGAGTACCACGAGGGTTCAGGTCTTGGAAAGGTTTTCCAATTTTCTTCCATGCATTTTCACCAATTTTTAGTCTTTCCACTTATTCAAGTAGGGTTTTGGAACATGGAATTTTTTAATATGCATCTAAGGGTGAGGATCCTATTGTACGGACCCTAGAACCATTGGATGGTCACGTCAGTGAAGGGGATTTTCCAAAAGAATATTGTTTGGAAATAGGTATTAGATCTCCTGTAGAAACAGTGTTTCAAGGGCCCTCTCCAAAGTGGCAAGACTCAATAGAAATTTAGAAAAGGGGAGGTGAGGTGGTAAAGTTAAATAAACCCAAACAGAGTGTTCTTGAGAAAGGGGTCGTTGTTCATCTGATTCTAGGAGAAGATATCTACATGCATCAGGTAGTTGGATTTACGGTGCAAGCTTTGTTGGGCCATTTCTAAAATCGTTGGATGAGTGAAGAAACCTTAAGGGATTGGCTCAAGAAACATTAGGAACCATTTTTCGGCTACTCACTACAATTCCCTATTTTGGCTAGGGGTTGGATGGCCTTCATTCTAAATGAATATAATGATATGTTGAAGGTTTTAGGGAAATCTTGGCAATGGGGATCAACTATATTACTACTCAATAGGTGCCCCCGTTTCTTTGATGCAAGATTGGAAAAGTATTTCATTGTTCCTATATAGGTACAACTTCCAAGTTTTCACCTTGAATTATGGTCTCTAGAAGTTTCTAAATAAATTGCAAATTCAATAGGAAACCTCATGGATGTAGGCATGAGTAATCTCGAAACTATGAATGTGAATTTTGGGAAAATTTTGGTTGGTCTAGACCTTACAGATGTCTTGTCAAGGAGATGGTAATTCAAAAGGGTCCTATTTGTCACACTCAAATTCTAGACTACTTGGGCATTCCCTTCATATGTGTAATGTGTCATGGGTATGGTCATTTGGTGGTGGATTGTGCTCTAAGATTTAGTAAAAAGGAATGGATCAAAAGGAGGGAGGGATCATATATCAAAGGAGATTGTAATGAAAAGGAGGTTACTTTCTCTTAGGACTCAACAAAAGAGGGTTTATAGAAGAAACACATGGATTTACATACATTTATTTTGACATGGGATCCTCAAATATATAGGGATAGACCCCAATTTCAATAGTACTAACACTCTCTCCTTTCCCTCAGGTATTGGGACTATGTGATATGCTCAAGAGATGGGGGGGGGGTGGCAGATTATAATTTTGAATATTTATGGGCCATATGTTAAGCATGTTGTGTTCCAGGATAGTGATTTGCAAAGCATTTCATGAAGCATAGGTTTCTTATACTTGGTGGGACTTAAATATCTCTTTGGACAAGTCTGAGGCTTGGGGGGAATCTACAAATGTAGATTTTCTCTATGATTAATTTATTGAGAGATAGGATTATTTTCTCTTGTATGATATTGAACCAATTCAACTTTATTCCACCAAATAAATATGTGAGTTGGGGCCAAAAGGTTTGAAAAGAGGCTAAATCACTTCCTCATGAGTGAAGATCTTGTTTCAGATATATATCGTATCAAACAATGGATAAGGTGGCCATTCCAATAACTTACTAGTGTTCCTAGAAATTGCAAAAGGTGGTAAAAGAGCTCTAAGTCCATTCAAATTCAACTCAAATCTCTTAGGGGATGAAGAGTATGTAGGTTTGGTTAAGGGGGCTTGGTGCAACTCTAATGAGGCTTCTTAGGAGTTAGAAACTCCTTATCTCCTTTGGAATCTAAAGAAACATGAGCAGTTCATTGAAGAGCAGAACCATAGGAGAAGGATGAGACATGGGAGAGTTCTCATGTATGTGGAAGAAAAAATAGAAGAAATGTACTCATTGGATTCGGTAGGATTTCCTGATAAGGATTTTAAAAGAAGGTAAAGGAGCTTGAGAAAAAAATAAGAAATTTGTTAGTTGATAAAGAGGTTGCTTGGAGGCTCAAGAGTAGAGCCTGATGGTTGGAGCAGGGAGAAAATAAATCAAAGTTCTTCTACAAGTATGAAAATCATTTTAAACATTTTAATGCCATTTGGAAAATGACTAATCTCAAATGGTTCAATGGCTAGGTCTTTTGAGGACATTGCTCGCTTGGAGGTTTGTCATTTTCAAAATATTGACAAAGAAGAGCAATCACTGACTATTGTAGAGGTGGTTAGGATGTCCTATTTTTTTCCAAGTTTTGTAAACACATAAGAGAATCACATGTTGTAAAAAGAAATAACTAAGGATGAGCTTTATCTGGTCACTCATAGTTTCCAAAAAGATAAAGTCACGAGGCCTAATGGTTGGGCCATTGAGTTTTTCTTGGGTTTCTATGACTTTATGGAGGAATATTTATTGAGAGTTTTAAATGCGTCCAGGTTTCCATGAAGTATTCTACTTTCATTACTTCGATTGTATAGGTTGATAACCTAGAGTATTTTGATCAGTATAGGCCTGTATCACATGCAATTGCACATATAAAATCATTTAAAAGTGATAGTTATGAGCGTAAATACAAATCTATTAGAAAATATATACTCAAGCATGTCTTCCTTTGGATTGGATGAAGAGGAAACAATCTCATCAAATGCAGGAACGCCGAAGAGCTGGACGACACATTGAGTCGTACATTTTTGCTCTTTTCAACGAGAATCTAAAGGGCGGGGACGAGACAGAACGACATTTTGGACACTTCTATCCTGATCAAAACCTTGTTTATCCTGTCAACTTCTCCCCTTGAAACCCTGTTTATCCTGTCAACTTCTCCCCTTGAAATGATTTGTGATTGCCATTCGAATTACCATGTACCCATTGCTTGAAATGTCTGATTTCTTTAGCCTTCTACCGATGTAAGTAACACCATGCATAGAATGGAATGTCTGATTTATTTAGCCTTCTATCGATGTAACGCCATGGTTAGAATGTAATGACTGTTCAAGGACACGACAATAATAATAATAACAGTTTTAACACATTTTATTTTTATTTTCATAGGTGGTTCTTTTCCCCAAACTCCTAATCTAAAGATGCAAAAGTACATAGTCTCCTGGGAAAGGTCCTATCAGCATCAAAATATACAAAACTACACACTTAAAAGGGACAAGGCTCCTTAAGGCATTTGGGAAAGATTTAACCAAATCAATAACACACATTTTTTAGTGAAAGATTTAACCAAATCAATAATACACATTTTAAAATATAATTAACATAGATTTAACCAAATCAATAACACACATTTTTAAATATATTTGATATTTTGTGTCTAAAGGACTTTCACATCCCAACTTAAAATTAACAACACTCAAACCAAACTTATGTATCTAATGTAGATTATATTCACATATGATACAAAATGATTCCTAGCTTGGACTTTTTTTAGGTAGAACCATGGCACCACTCATTAGATCATACTTTCCCAAATTACGAGTCAAAGATGGTATTAAGTAAATTTAAATTAAGAGTCAAAGATGGTATTAAGTAAATTTTAAAAGGAGAAATTCCAGGGTTTGGAATTTCAAAATATATTTCCTTGGAAATTCCATGGTTTCAACATTTAATTGATAGTATTTTAACCCATTTCTTAACTTATACATGATGGGTATGTTACATTTTCTATTGTATTTGAGAGTCAAAATACCCCATAAAAAACAATTTGTATCTCAAATTCCATCCCTAGTTCAGGAGTGTCTCAAAATAAAAAGTGGTCGATGTTGGCATGAATGTGAATTAATCCAAGATTTTTAAAAAGGAATTTAACTTCACTATAGTTTTTTGGTGCATGAGATGACTAGTGGTTTAAGTAAATGTGCTCATTACTAGCCTAAATTGCCTTGATAACTCCATTGTATGAAAGATTGGGCAATCCTTTAGAGTGAACATAAGACGTAGAACCCACACAACTTCACTAGCCTTAGGCATGATTAATGTAGATCTATGTTATGATATCAAATCATTATTTTTCATGCATGTGTGTGGTCTCGATTTAGCCTTCAGGTTAGCTCAAATGTTCATTAGCCCGATGTGAGATCTCTCCCCCAAATTTGGGGAGGTCGCGAGTTCTCCTCTCTTTATCCCCTCGAGGTTGGGCTCTATAATGAGGGCTCATGGTTTACCCCCTTTACCATTCATGGATCATGGGGAAGTACTCGATGGGTTTTCCTTCAGGTGTTTTCCTTGGAAAAAAGTATATGGTCTCCATTTGACCTGAGCTCCAAGCTTTGGGCTCGATGGCTAGAATTTTGCGAGTGTTAGTAGTAGGGTTTAGTAGGTGTTTGAATTCACGTCCTTAGATTGTTTTTGTCTTTGGAAATATGACTTACGATGACCTACTATATTCTTGAGAAGACTTATTGTTCGAGTTGAAGATCTTTCCAGACAATATGCCAAGTCACATCTCCAGGGGTTTCCATGTGGATGGGCGCCCCTCTGCATTCATGGATGGTGTAGATGTGTTAATGGGTTTTAATGCTAGCATCAACAGTGTTGAGAGAGTAAAGGATCATTGACCTTGCATGGTTCGAACATCAAACTTAAAATTTCTTTTAGTGTGCTTGAGTACCATGAGGGTTCAGGTGTTGGAAAGGTTTGCCAATTTTCTTCCATGCATTTTCACCAATTTTTAGTCTTTCCACTCATTCAAGTAGGGTTTTGGAACATGCAATTTCTTAATATGCCTCTGAGGGTGACGATCCAGTTGTACGGACCCTAGAACCATTGGATTGTCACGTCAGTGAAGGGGATTTTCCAAAAGAATACTTTTTGGAAATAGGTATTAGATCTTCTCTAGCAACAATGTTTTGAGGGCCCTCTCCAAAGGGGCAAGACTCAATAGAAATTCAGAAAAGGGGAGGTGAGGTGGTAAAGTTGAATAAATCCAAACACAGTGTTTGTGAGAAAGGGGCCTCTGTTCATTTGATTCTAGGAGAAGATATCTGCATGCATCTGATAGTTGGATTTACAGTGCAAGCTTTGTTGGGTCATCTCTAAAATCATTGGATGAGTGAAAAAACCTTAAGGGATTGGATCATGAAACATTAGGAACCATTTTTTAGCTACTCACTACAATTCCCTACTTTCGCTAGGGGTTGGATGGACTTCATTCTAAATGAATATAATGATATGTTGAAGGTTTTAGGGAAATCTTGACAATGGGGATCAACTATATTACTACTCAATAGGTGGTCCCCTTTCTTTGATGAAATATTGGAAAAGTATTTCATTGATCCTATATAGGTACAACTTCCAAGTTTTCACCTTGAATTATGGTCTCTAGAAGTTTTTGAAAAAATTGCAAATTCAATAGGAAACCTCATGGATGTAGGCATGAGTAATCTCGAAACTAGGAATATGAATTTTGGGAAAATTTGGGTTGGTCTAGACCTTACAGATGTCTTGTCAAGGAGATGGTAATTCAAAAGGGTCCTATTTCTCACACTCAAATTCTAGATTACTTGGGAATTCCCTTCATATGTGTAATGTGTCATGGGTATGGTCTTCTGGTCAATCCTTTATATACATCATGTAATTTTGTTTACTATAATAAAATTATGAATTTTTTTATCGAGGAAACACACACACACACACACACACACACACACACACAGTGTTGGCATTTATATACTAGGTTTCAGTTTATACATGTATAAGTTTAGATGTTGGTGTGTAAGAAATCCTACAAGGATGAAGAATATATGAAATGCCTAAGGGATAACTCAATCAGTTGCACCATTTTCCCAAGGCAAGTCATTGACAAGGATACCATAGGTCAAAGGTTCAAATAAATTGACTCCCTCAAGGTTACCAACCGCTATTGTGGGCGGTGGTTGAGTTGCCCTCTATTTGGATATTATGAGAAAGATGGGGGGATATTGCAAGGTTTCCTTGGAAAAAAAACATTGGTCCAAGATGGTTTTTGTGAGCACAATGGAGCTATCAGTGCCCAAGAGGGGAAGATGAAAGAAGGATCCGAAGAAAATAAATCATTTCTTACCAAGTTTCAACTAAAGAACTCCATCTTTTCTATGATGTGCCATAAATGAAACTCACCAATTGATGCCTTTGAATTAGAAAGCCATATATGAATGCATGAAGTGGTTGGCAAATGAAAATTTTCCTCACATAAAAAAGGAGTGTGACCAAAGTACCTTTGATATGGCTAGCATAATAAACAAACACATGTAATCTTTAGAAAAAACAAGAGAGAGAAAAACTTTGGGCCAGAAACAAACTCATTTGAGCTCTTAGTTTCTTATTATATCTACATTAAACACCTTTTGATCAAACATGACCAAATCAAACACATTAAAACCCCCTTTTTAATGTCAGGATCTCCACCACTTGAAAATGGCCAAAATACTAAATGTTGGAAATAATAATAATAAAAAAGGTAGCTACACTGATATAAAATGACTATACTACTTGACAATGTGTGGCTTCAAGTGGGTGATTATTCCTTGAAAACCCACTTGTTTGTTATTGAAATGAGTGATTGTAACACTATTTTGGGTGCTAAATGGTTAAGGACATTAGGTCCCATCACCATGGATTTGCATGAGTGATACATGTGTTTCCAGTAGGAAGAGCATAGCTACACTCCTCAAGGCATCACAACAGGTTCTCCAAAGATAATCAACTCTTTGGTTCTACATGAGTCTATGCGGGTTTGGCTAGAGCTCGAAAATATTCTAGGCATGAGAGGATCTTGGAGTGGGGTCTCCCTTGAGGAAAACTTAAATACATGGTGTAAGGAAAAAGCTATCAATAATGTTAAATCCTTTCCCGTATTAGCAATGTGGGGAATATGGTTGGCACACAATGCTCTGCTATTTGAAGAAAAATAAATTCAATTCATCCTTTTCAGTGTGTGTGTTTTTTTTGTAAGTGAGTGTAGATTCATGTATTACTAAAAGAGATTATGGTACAAAAAGAGGGGGGAATCCCTGATCTGCCAAAATGGAAACCAGACTAGGGGTTCTAGAGTTGTGTTTTCTAAGAAAGAAGAGGGGTATGGTTGGGCTGCCACCTTGGGAAACCGACCCAGCTCTACCATATCAGTTTTGAAGAGATAAACAAAAACATATATGTAAAAAGACACAACATATAAAAGGAGGCCGACCCTACGTTGAGAAACAAGACTTGACCAATTGCTGACCCGACGCTAGTCCAGGATGATGAGATGTTTTTTTCCTTCATCCTTCCTATCCTTGTTCTCATCCCTCTAGACCACCGTGCTAGTATTTATGATACAGGCTGGGGCTCCATTCTGGTCCACTGGCGTGATGTCCATGTGATGGACGTAGTGCAAGTATAGGTGGAATTGGGCTGCCATTCACTCCATCTTCTCCATCTGGTCCCTCTAGTCCTCAACTAGTCATTTTGTACTGGCCTCTAGGTTGCTGATGTGACTCAGGATCTCTGTAAGCAGTTTTTTGTGGTCCCTATTATCCTTACGACTGGCATCTATCCTTTTAGAGCTCATCTTTCCTATTAACATCTTTGTTCGCTATGCCTCCTCCACCGTTTTGTGGTAGAGGGTTACTCTGGGTTGTGTGGCTCCTAGGTCCATTATCCATTCTACTTCCTAAATCGGTTCTTTCTAATCTTTACCCTTGTGTTTAGTGTTGATTTCTTTCTCCCACCTGGTGATGATCGCTTTTCCCTTTGGTTCAACCAACATATCAAAGGTTCCCTTGGCTTCTCTGGTTGCTTGTTCCATCCTTGTAATCCTTCGGGGTCTTGTCGACGGTTATTTCCCCTGAGGGATTCTCTTACTTTGAGTTTTATTCATGCGAACCATCTCTGCTGGTTTGTGGTAGTTTTTTCCTTGGAGTCTCCTCCTGTTCCTATCTACACATCCCTAATTTATGTGGTAGCCCCTGCAGTTTATCTGTTCCTGGTGCTTCTTCTCTTATGGGGTTTCCTCGACTGTGGGCTCGTCCTAGAAATCATGGTCTACCCATAGTGGTGTACCTTCTGGTCCATATTCTCCCTCTTGGTATGTGTTCTCACAGTGACCCGACTGTAACTCCTGCGCCATACCTTGCCCTTGCATGTTGTACAAACAACTATGATACTCCCTGTACCTGTACTTGGGTGAGGTGTATCCATACTTGTCCATGGTAACACTTTTTTCCCTTCGTCATTCACAGCCTGTTGATTACCTTCTCTGCCTTCCTACGAACTACCCCTATACTTCCTCCTATTGACCGGACCTTGGTGTCGTACTCCTGTCTATTGTGTGGTTTGATTCTACATTGTAGCTTGTGATCGAGTGATGGGCAATCAGATTCTGCATGGATCCTTCGTGCTCGCCAATTAGCCTTGCGTCTCCTTCCTCGGTGTGGTCGTTTGTACTTAGGCTGTCGTCACAGTCTTTTGTCACAAGTTGGATGCAGTCTGTTCTAAACTAACTATTTGGTGCGTTACTCCAGGTAGTTTCTAGTTTTGGTCCTTCCTTGCTAACCCCCTCATTAGCTATTATGTCTGCCAGTCCATTTGCTGACTTGCGTACCCAGCGCAACTCCACTGTATCCATTGTCTGCAGATGCTCCTGGATTTTTTGTAGGGAGTGTGCTAAGTGCCAGTGCCTCTGAATTTTTCCCACTCTATTGCCATTTTGGAGTCTCTTCACTGTGTTGATAAAAAGCGTGGAGTCACCTTCCATGATGGTGTTTGTCATCCTTTCGCAACTTATGATCTCGAGACCGGTCTCCAGGGCTCCGAATTCCGTGGTGTTGTTGGTTGAGTTTCCCATACTCCCAACGTACAGTCGGATTATGTTTTCATCACTATCCCTGATTACTCCTCCCATTCCTATCATTCTTGGGTTTCCTTTTGACACCCCATCGAAATTCAACTTGAGGGACCCTGCTGGAGGGGGAATCCAGTTGTGCTCACCTATTTGGAGTTGCAGTGGCCACCTTACTTGAGTTTGGTTGTGTCTGTCTTTCAGGTGAAAAACATCTAGGATTTTGGAGTCCTGGCCTACGAGTTGCACTCTTCCCATCTGGCAGTTGCGGCTTTGCACCGTTTCTCTTATCGGGGAGATTATTGTTTCCTTGAGTTTCCGTTCCGACCAAATTTCATTCCTGAAGAGGTTCCTTTCTTTCCATATTTCCCATATGATCATCCCCAGAATGAGAGTCCAACAGAGGTTCACCTCTTCATTTTCACTGTAATTCTCATTCCAGTTATTGATGGTTGCACAGATGTTACCTTAGATCCTATTGGACTGTCGAAAGATACCTACCACCCAGTCCCAGATTTAAGTTGTGTAGTTGCATTTTTTGAGGAGATGATTCGTGGTTTCTTCCTTAGATTGACAGAGGTGGCATCGTGATGGGCCGATAAATCCCCTTTTCCTTAGGTTTTCCCATGTTAGGATTCGGTTGTGAAGTACTAACCATTTGAAAATTTTAATTTTTGGCCATTGTGGGTTGTTCCAAAGTTTATCCCGTTGTTGTTCTGTTTTTTCCTTGCTCGGTCATGTCCTGTTGGAGTTCCTCCATGTCCATATTTTCCATTTTGGGTTCCCGTTGCCAAGCATCCTCCCAGAATTTGGTTGTTTTTTCATTCCTCACTTCCCAAAAGCTATGTTTCTGGATCTAGGTTTTGTTTCACCAAGATATATTCTAGATGGTTGATCCCTCCCTGGTGCCCCTAAAGAGGATTCGGTCCTGGTCTTTTATGTCCAAGGCATACTTGGCCTTCTGTTGGCAGCCAACCCAATTTTTTTCGATTGCTCTCAAAAG
>ML811252.1:0-24109 GCA_009831015.1 Picea engelmannii | reverse complement strand
GATCCAAAATTTCTCAAATCTGAAAGGTCTATTCTTCGGTGAGGTTTGGAAGTCTGCTTCCAGTTGGATTGGCCAATGATATGACCCTCCCCATGGGAGGATGATGCAGTCTAAGGTTAACCCCTGTAGAATGATCGACTTCGACACCAAAAATCTATCTAATATTGTCGCTACCTGATGTTTATTCATCCGTTTATTGTTCTAGGTGAACTATCCATTGTTAGTTTTGATGTCCACCATATCCGCTGTGTCTATGAACATTGAGAAATCTTCTGCATATTTATCCAATATTCGAGTTCCTCCTTTTCTCTCCGCAAGTGACATGATGATGTTGAAGTCCCCTACTAAGATCCAGTGGAGGTTGTTGGATCGGGTTTTAGGTCTTCTAGGTCTAGAATCATTTTTCTCTTTTCCTCTAGCATCTGGGATCCATACACATTGGTGCATAGAATCACCTCCGTATTTCCAATGATTTGCATGCTAACCAAAAGTGTGTGCCTGGTAGCTTCGTCTGCTATTAGGCTCATCAATTGTGAGTTCCACAAGGTGAGAATACCTCCTGCCATCTATTTTCCTTCGACCCCCACCATCTTGTACTTGCTCCATTGTTTTTTGTTGATCGTTTCCATTTTTTTTGTAGTGCATTTTGTCTCTTGGATGAAACAGAGGTCCAGTTATTCCTTCCTAAGTCTACTTTTGAGGATTCTCTACTTTTGCAGGTTGTTTAGGCATCTTATATTCCATGTTATAATATTGATTTAAACATGTGGGGGGGAGTTGTGGAAGAGCTTCTTGATCTTACCTGAGTTTATCAGTAGCGCTTCGAGCTCCTGTAGGGCTACGCTGTTTGATTTCCTGTCTTTTTTTCTTCTCGTCTACTTGGGTGAGAGTTGTGGTTGTCCCTCGCCAGCTTTGATTCCTAGGTTTCCTATCTCCCCATGTGTGTGCTTGAGCCCTCTGGATTTGGTTTCCTCCCTTATGAGGAACAGGTATTGGATGTGGTCTAGTTACTCCATTGGTACGTTGTCTACTCCCTGCCTCTTCCATTGTTCCAATATGTTTGGGAGATCTATCCCTTCCCTTTCCATAAGGTCTCTGAGATCAGGGTCCTCCATGCCTACTTCGCTTGGGGTCATGTCTGCATCTCTGTATGCTTCCTACATGGGGGTGTTGTCATATCTAGTTCCTTCGTCCATAGGATTTGCGCTACCCCCTTGTTCCTTCTTGTTACTTGGGCTATCTGTGGGCTCATTTGTTGCTTGTTCTCTGGATTCTTGAGATTTTTCTGATTCCTTTCCTCCTTCTGCCCCTTTGTTGTTTTTGTCCCATCCTTTTGTTCTATTCTTGGCCTCCAGGTTTCTCCCTGTTGGGGTTTTACTTGATTTCTTATTAGCTTTGTAGCTTTGTTTCTGTGGTTCGACTTTATAAACCTATCCTCATCCTGTTGTGGTTTGGTGTTTTCTGCTTCTTGTTTTTTATTGAGAGGACATTCTCTGATTAGGTGTCCATGTTCATGACATATTCTGCATCTGAAGGGGATCTATTCGTATTCCATGTTTTGTATCCATTCCTCATCCTTGAATTCCAGACTTATGGCTTCTGGGAGTGCTCCCAACACATCCATCTCTATGCAGATTCTTGCGTAGGATGCATATCTCCCTTTTAGGGTGGCTTCTGTAGTCTTCACATATTTTCCCAGTTTGTTCCCTATAACTTCTAAGGTAGAGGGTAGCCAGTAATCTAACGACAGGGAGTAAAATCTCAGCCAGACAAGTACATTTTTGAAAGTCTCTTTTTCTGGTGAGAAGTTTTCCTTCCAGGGTTGCATGTACATTCTTGTTGAGGTGTGGAAGTATGGTGCCCCCTCAAAGACCCTATCCCTGTCTTCCAGGTTCATGAATACCGTTGTGAAAAAACTTTTTGATCCTAGGTGGAGCTCCACTTCTCCACTTGGATTCCAATGATATTTAATCCAATTGCACAACATTCTTTATGTGGGCCACAAACCCATAAACTTGCATATTAGCACATGCGTCTTCATCTGGTCCCTGTAGAGTTGCATTTGAGGGTCCTCCAGGATTACCTTGGGTATCATTGTTGTTTTAGGTTTACATGGGTTGCGCCCTTTTTCCCCATTGGGTCTCGTTGTTTCTTGTGCAACATTCTAAGTTTCTCCGACTTCTTCCCCCATGCAATCATTTTTTCCCTGGTTCCTTTCTTGACTCTTTTTCGGGTCTGATCCTGAGGTGCTTGTCATTGGTGCCTTGAAACCTATGCCTCTTAGCCCTTCCCCCCTATCCACCACTACTTTCCTGTATGAAGGAGTTCCATTACCCCCCCCTTTGGTGCTCATGTTGTCCTCTGCTATGGTTGCACCTGCCTAACCATAGCTTGCAGTTTATCCTTTTCAGTGTGTTGCTTTTGTCTTTGGCTTGACATTTTTTGGATGCATGGCCATGGCATATCTAGGAATCTGTGGATAGAATAGTCTCCAAATGTTTATGGAGATGGGAATAATATATATGGCATTGTAGTGAACTATTTTTGAAGTTTTTTATGGAATGTGTCCTATATAATGATGTATATACATCATGTAATTTTGTTTACTATAATAAAATTATGATTTGTTTTTCAAAGAAATACACACACACACACACACACATAGTGTTGGCATTTATATACTAGGTTTCAATTTATACATGTATAAGTTTAGATGTTGGTGTGTATGAAATCCTACAAGGATGAAGAATATATGAAATGCCTAAGGCATAGCTCAATCAACAGAACCATTTGTTGGCATGTTTACAGGCAGGTGTGCTTGTCATTGATGGAAAGATCAGAGTATGCAGCGATGGAAAAATAGGGACAACGTAAGCTCAGGAGGATTAGCGCAGAGTCACACGCAGTGCATAGGTGTGCACCAAGGATGAGGTTAACTCATTGCCAAAGCTCAAGAGAGATAGCATACTCAGGATCTTAGACGGATCAAAGGTCGAGGCCTTTGACACTTAGAAATTATTCCAAGTTAGGAGGATGTGTAAGCCCGGGAGAAGAAGCGACAGTGATCTTTGGATCCCATTGAGAATTCCCGATGAACGTCAGATCTGAGCCTGAGGTTCGACCGGCATTGGATCCGGGAGAACCTGCACGTTCTTTAAAGAGCAAGGTGAAGCAGGGTTACGAAATCCCAAAGGCAGGAGGACAGTTTCGGATACTGGGAGTTGGAAGAGTCGAGAATCTTCATCATCAGGAGTCCTGGAATCGTGAAATGCGAAACACAGAAATCCCAAAAGCAGGAGGACAGTTTCGGATACCGGGAGTTGGAAGAGTCGAGACTCTTCATCATCAGGAGTCCCGGAATTGCGAAATGAAAAACCCCAAAAACCCGAAACAGTCACATCTACCAGAGTTTCGGATACCGGGAGTTGGAGGAGTCAAGAGTCAAGACTCTTCATCATAGGAGTCCCGAAGTCACGAAATGTGAAATGCCAAAACACCTTTTTGTGTAGATTTCGGATACCGGGAGATGGAGCGTCAAAACACTTCATCACAAGGAATGTCGAAATGTCGAAATGCCGAAATGCGAAAAACACCTTTTGGTGTTGGTTTCAAATACTGGGAGTTGGAGTGTCGAAACACTTTGCAATAGGAATGACAAAATGACGAAACACCGTAATGCATTTTCGAATAAGGCTATGGTCACCGCCAATGGTCACATCGTCAAAGAGATGTAGAGAAGAGCTCGAAGAGACAAGATCCATTTCAGAGTTTGGGACATGGAGAGTCGAGATGACTCATCACAGAATCCCTGAAACGCGAAATGCGAAATACATGTTCAAAATTGGCCCTTGGTCATAACCCATGGTCACATCGATGAAGGCTCAAGGGAGGAGGTAGCATGAAGCTAATCTCCATTTCAGAGATCACGACTTGGAGAGTCGAGATGCCTCACCACAGGGATGCCGAAAAGCCGAATGCCAGAATGCCGAAACACCGAAAAGTCGAATTGCGAAATGGTGAAATAAGCGCGAGACCCATCATTTATGATCCAATGGTGCAGGTTATTCAGGAATATGATCGAAGGGATACTATTTCTCTTCACAATTAATCGATCAATGGAAATTCAGTTGCTAAAGCAGTCTTTGGAGGTTCACAGTGTAACTGCTAGAAACCACTGATGGTTTCTGCCAGAGGACTTGAAGAGACTTCTGTGTGATTGGCAGAGGAGCTGAAGAGTCTCAAGGAATTTTCCAGTGGAATGAAGATTGTTCATAGAGGCAATTGATAGATGGAAGAGTGTTGAAGCTTGTAACTGCAACATAGAGGATGAGCTCGATTGTGACAGAGAAGACAAAGAGTCTCGACTGGTAGACAGGCTAAGGAATCTCAGCATAACACCCGGTGATGATGGACACATGGGTTTAACAACCAGAGAAGCTGAAGAGTTGTAATGATGATCAGGCAGAGCACTCGACATGAAGATCATGCAGAAGCATTGCGCACAGGGTATGCACAAGGTGCACAGAGACTATAAGAAGGCAGAAGAAAGAAGAGATGGTTGTTTTTGTTGAGAGGGATTTAGGAGTGTAGAAGGAGGAGTGTGCAACAGCTGAAATATAGAGAAGAGGAATGGTGCATTGAATGGACATGGTGCACAGAGCATAAAAGGAAGAAGCACAGAAAGCGAAAGGTTGTGTGAAGCAAGACAGTGAGACAGTAAAGGAAGGTTGAGGTGCTCTTGTAGAGAAAAATAGAACATCAGAAAGCGCAGGAAGATGCAGATAGAGAAACACTGATACATGAGAGCAGAGCAGCATAGCAGAATAGTGATAAGTCTGGTAAGCCAATGATAAATATTGTATCACTATGATAAATTTATATATAGAAAATATTTATATTTCAGGGTGGTAAGGAGGTGCTAGGCAAGACTATTTTCCTCAGAGGTTCAAGTGGGTGCTTGAACACAGGGAGTTGTAGCTTCCATCTAGTTGCAGCCAAAGAAACCAGGGTGGCAGGGTGGTTTAAGTGAGAACTGTTGTTCTCAATTATACAGGTTAGTGCCTGTGTGAATGGAAGTTGGTGCTTCCATCCAATTGGTGCTAGAACACTTAGGGAGTTGGTGCTTCCTTCTAGTGGGTGCTAGAGAAACTAGGGATTTGGTTCTAGAGAAAACAGAGAGTTGGTGCTCTCAGCAGGTTGCAGCTTGCAAAGTAGAGGTTGTAGCCTCATTATGAGTTGGTGCTCATAAGTATGATAATGTACAAAATGTAAAGATTACTTATCATATAAAGAAGAAGAGGTTTTTACCCTTTATGGGTTTCCTCAGGAAATATCTGTCTCTCTATATTTCATATGTGTGAATGATGCTGAATGTTCTATTGCTTACTTCCCTGCATTATTGTGATTGCCATTCAGTGCTCTGCAAAGATTTTAAAATAATCATAATTGTTTAAGCTCGGTAACAACTGATTCACCCCCCCTATCTTAGTTGTCCAACAATTGGTATCAGAGCCGACCCCTTTTATCTAAGGGTAGATCCTAGAGCTTAAACATGTCAAGCCATGAAGGAAATTCAACCAATAAGGCCCCTCTGTTGAATGGAACAAACTTTACCTTATGGAAAGTTAGAATGAGAACCTACATAATGGCTTTAGGTGCATATGTCTGGGACGTGGTAGATACTGGTTATGTAAAGCCAATTGTACTAGCTAATAAGGATGACAAGCTAGAATTTAGCTTCAACGCTAAGGCTATGAATGCTATCTTGAGTGGGCTTGCAGAAGTAGAATTTGTGAAATTTATGTACCTAGGAACTGCCAAAGAAATGTGGGACAAACTCATTAGTAGTTATGAAGGTAATGAGAAGGTAAAGGATGCCAAGCTTCAAACCTACATAGTACAGTTTTAACAGATGAAGATGAAAGAAGATGAAACTGTTGGAAAATACTTTTTGAGAGTTGAAGAACTGGTAAATGCAATGAAAGAACTTGGTGAAAAAATTGAGGAACCTTCTTTAGTTCATAAAGTTTTGATATCTCTACCAGATAGGTTCAACCCGAAGGTCTCTGCTATAGAAGAACTTAATGATCTAAAAATCTTGGAGTTTGATCAGCTTCTAGGAACATTGACTGCATATGAAATGAGAATAGTTAAAGATAAACCCACCTCCATAGAAGCATCATTTAAGGCAGACAAGAATGAGGATTCTGAGCCTGATGAAATTGAAGCAAAATTTGTGAAGAGACTGAAGAAGGGATCAGGCAAATACAAAGGTAAACTACCTTTCAAATGTTTCAATTGTGGCAAGATAGGTCATTTTGCAAATAAATGTCCTCACAAAAGAAATGATCAAAAATGTGATGATGAGGAGAAGCACAGACACAAAAATTTCTTTAAAGAGAATAATTTTAAGAAGAAAAGTCTTTGTGTAAACAATGATGATGATCCTTCAGATGATGAAGACAATGACTCCTCTATTGAAGATAAACTAAATGACTTCATACTTGTGGCCAAACATGACTATGATAATAAAAGCATAATAAGTGAGGCTAATGAAGAAGAAGTTGTGGTTGATATGGAAGGAGAACTGATCAGTGCACTGTAAGAGATTGACAAACTCAGAATTAAGAACAGAAAGAAAAAACAATTGCTGATACAGTTCGAGAAAGACAGTAAACAGCCTAATGAAGACTTTTCCCTGCTAAAAGTGGAATTAGAAGAGGCAAAGAAAATCGAGGACATTCTAAAACAACAGTTATCAGAAAAGAAGGCAAGATGTAAAGCTCTGGAAGAAGAAGTAGTGAAAACTAGAAAAGAGTTGGAGAGGTTTCAGGCCTTGTATCATCAGAATTTGTCAAGTATCAAAGCCTCAGAAGGATTAGCCACCATTATGAATCAACAAAGGAATCCAAAGCTGAAAACTAGTTTGGGTTATGAAGAGGGATCAAGTAGTGGTCAGCCAAGAAACAAAGAACCTATCAAGTTTGTCAAATCCTCAAACATTGACAACAGTCACTCTACAGAAACAAAGAAAGAAAATCGACCACCAAGAAGGAATGAAAGAAAAAGTACCAGAACCGAATCTGTAGATCAGAGAAATTATCGACATGAAAAGAATCGACCTTCTCAAAGAAGACAGACTTTTTCCAGGTACCAACGTTTTTTCTATGGGTATTGTTTCTTTTGTTCTAACTTTGGTCATAAAGCTATAAATTGTTCTTTAAAATTAAATTATGAGCAATCAAGACATTCAAGGTATAGATATCTACCACAACAAAGAATGAGACAACCAAGTAACAAACCACCACAGACTGCAAATCACTTGATGGATGGGAAAAGGACACAGGTTAAGCATAATAATCGTTATGATCCTTTATTCGACGAACCAGAATGTTACATCTATCATAACTATAGACATAAATCTGTTGACTGTCACTTAAGGAACTATGAACCAGATTTGAATTCCCGTGCTGAAAATGTCAAGGTTTGGAAGAAGAAAAAAAGTGACAAGTGTGGATTAGTGTTGTCAGTTCAAAGAGAAATGAACCCTTGGTATATAGACAGTGGATGCTCCAAACATATGATGGGAGACAAAGGTAAGTTTCTATCTCTAAGTGAAAGCAAATCAGAAAACAAAACCTTTGGAAATGATGCTCCAGGTAAAATAAAGGGTAAAGGGATGGTGAGTTTAAGTAATGGAAAAGGAAAAGCCCAAGATGTTCTTCTTGTAGATAAAACATAATCTTCTCAGTGTAAGTCAAATGTGTGACAGAGGATGTGAAGTGATGTTCACATCCAAGGACTGTAAGATAAAGTCTGTAAACTTAGGACAAGTGGTGGCCCAAGGCATAAGGATAGAAAATAATGTATATGTGCTGAAAGAAGATAGAGAAGAATGTCATCTAAGAAAACATGATGAAATATGGTTATGGAATAGGAGACCTGAACATCTAAACTTTGACCACTTAATCAAGCTCAAAAATCTTGAGGCAATAAAATATCTTCTGAGAATATCAAAGCCCCAAGATTCTATGTGTAAACCCTGCCAAGTAGGCGGAAAGATAACCAGGACACAGTTTAAGTCCAAGAGCTCTACTTCAACAGAGAAACCACTCCAACTAGTTTATATGGATTTATGTGGACCATCGAGACAGGAAGGCACAGGGAAAGAAAACTACTTCATGTTGATTATTGATGATTACTCCAGAATTACTTGGGTTGCTTTTCTCAAGGAAAAAGCTTAAGCATTTGAGAAGTTTAAAAAATTTAAGGCTTTAACTAAGAATCAAACAGGCAAGAAGTTAAAGGCAGTAAGATCAGATAGAGGAGGAGAATTTATGTCAAGTGATTTCAAGGAATTCTGTGATAAGCATGGGATCAAGAGAGAATACACAATCCCAAGAACTCCACAACAAAATGGAGTAGTTGAGAGGCAAAACAGAACAGTGTAGCAAATGGCTAGGTCAATGATGAATGTGAAGAACATTGGTCAAACCTACTGGGTAGAATCAATACACACAACAGTCCATGTTCTTAACAAATCCCACCTCAGACCATAAAGTGTCAAGACATCTTATGAACTGTGGTATGGGAGACCTGCTTCAATCAAACACTTCAAAGTCTTTGGGAGTAAATGTTACATAAAGAATAATGATGAGAACCTTGGAAAATACGATGACAGGGCTAATGAAGGTATCTTCTTAGGGTATGCTACAAATAGTAAAGGATACCGATGCTATAATAAGAGGTTGCATAAAATGGTTGAATGTATTGATGTAAAAGTTGATGAAGGAATCCTATCAAGAGAGGTGTACAAAAATGAGTCTTCTACAGAGGACATAGTTGAAGCTGAAGATGAACAGGTCCAAGAATCAGAAAATGAAGACTCTGAATCAGATGAAGACACAGATACTCAAACAGACTCAAATCAACAGACAACTTCAAACTCCTCCTCCAGAATCACTCAAAAGAATCATCCTGCAAGTCAGATAATTGGTGAAAAAGACAAAGGTGTACAAACCAAGAGAAAGATAATCAAAAACACCGAACAATCACATATAACTTTCATATCCATGATGGAACCCAAGAATTTTAAAGAAGCTAGCAAAGATGACCATTGGGTTAAAGCAATGAATGATGAACTTGATCAGATTGAGAAAAACAATACGTGGGAAATGGTTCATAGACCTGAAGGTAAAAATATCATTGGTTCCAAATGGATCTTTAAGAATAAGTTGAATGAGCAGGGACAAGTTGTCAAGAACAAAGCAAGATTGGTCTGTAAAGGCTATTCTCAAATAGAAGGACTGGATTTTGATGAAACATTTGTGCTCGTAGCAAGATTAGAAGCTATCAAAATATTCTTGCCTATGCTTGTCATAAAAGGTTTAAAGTCTATCAAATGGATGTCAAGACAACTTTTCTAAATGGAGATTTAAATGAAGAAGTCTATATGGAACAACCAGAGGGTTTCGAACTGTCTGATAACCCTGACTTAGTATGCAAGCTGAAGAAAGATTTATATGAGTTAAAACAAGCCCCTCGTGCCTGGTATCAAAGACTGGATACGTATCTCAAAGACAAAGGGTTCAAGAGAGGAACAATTTACAACAATCTATATATCAAAATAGAGGATAATGATTTGTTGATCGTGTTGGTCTATGTAGATGACATCATCTTCAGATGTAATAAGGATTCATTGGTACAATGGTTTGCTTCTGCCATGGAGTCTGAGTTTGAAATGTCTATGATAGGTGAAGTGCCATTTTTTCTTGGTCTGCAAATTACTCAAAGGTCTGAAGGGATGTTCATTTCTCAAGAAAAATATCTAAGAGAAATGTTGAAAAGGTTTCAAATGGAAGATTCTAAACCTGTGGCCACACCTATGGTTACTGGATGCAAATTAAGCAAGGATGATGACTCACCTGATGTTGATCAAAGTTCATATAGGTCAATGATAGGCAGTCTCTTGTACATCACAACATCTCGTCCAGGCATAATGCATGCTGTTGGGATGGTAGGAATATATCAATCTGCACCAAAATAGAGTCATTTGCTAGCTGTCAAAAGGATATTCAAATATTTGAAAGAAACAATGAACTATGGCCTATGGTATCTTAAGAATCAGAATTTTCAATTATCAATCTACTCAGATGTTGATTGGGATAACTGCGTGGATGAAAGGAATAGCACGAGTGGAGGTGCGTTCTTCTTAGGAGATTCTCTAGTAGCATGGTTGAGTAAAAATCAAGGTTCCATTTCTTTATCAACTACAGAGGCAAAGTACATTGCTGCTAGTACCTGTTGCACTCAGGTATTATGGATGATTCAGACACTTGCAGACTTGGAGGTAAAATACACTGCACCAATCCCAATTCATTGTGATAACACTAGTGCCATCAGTGTGTCTAAGAATCCTTTATTCCACTACAAGACCAAGCATATTCCCATAAAATACCATTTTTTGAGAGAGCAGGTCACCAATCAGGTTGTTCAGGTTCATTACATTCCAAAGACAGAAAAAATTGTAGACATCTTTACTAAAGCCCTAGCGAAGACACCATTTGAATATCTCCGACAAAAGCTGGGTGTCATCCCGTCTCACACCTAAGAGAGTCCATCCTGTTAGGGGGAGTCTTGTATTGATTGAATATCTCATACCTCCTAAAAATGCTGCAACAACTCAGGGGGAGCATGTTTTCTTTGACATTGATGTCAAAGGGGGAGAAAAGGAGTGGTCTGGACCGGGGGCTATAGTTGGAGGTCCAAACAGCTTAGTGCATTCGTTCAGGGTTGCCATCAATGCCAAAGGGGGAGATTGTTGGCATGTTTACAAGTAGGTGTGCTTGTCATTGATGGCAAGATCAGAGTATGCAGCAATGGAAAAATAGGGACAACGTAAGATCAGGAGGATTAGCGCAGAGTCGCATGCAGTGAGTAGGTGTGCACCAGAGACAAGGTTAACTCATTGCCAAAGATCAAGAGAGATAGCGTACTCAGGATCTTAGACGGATCAAAGGTTGAGGCCTTTGGCACTTAGAAATTATTCCAAGTTAGGAGGATGTATAAGCTTGAGAGGAGAAGCGACAGTAATCTTTGGATCCCATTGAGAATTCCTAATGAACGTTAGATTTGAGCTCGAGGTCCGACCGATGTTGGATCCAGGAGAAATTGCACATTCTTTAAAGAGAAAGGTGAAGCGGGGTTACGAAATCCCGAAGGCAGGAGGACAGTTTCAGATACCGGGAGTTGGAAGAGTCGAGACTCTTCATCATCAGGAGTCCCGAAATTGCGAAATGCGAAACACCGAAATCTTGAAAGCAGGAGGAAAGTTTCGGATACTGGGAGTTGGAAGAGTCGAGACTCTTCATCATCAGGAGTCCTGGAATCGTGAAATGCCTAACCCCGAAAACCAAAAACAGGCACAACGACTGGAGTTTCAGATACCGGGAGTTGGAGGAGTCAAGAGTCGAGACTCTCATCATAGGAGTCTCGAAGTTGCGAAATGCGAAACGCCGAAACACCTTTTTGTGTAGATTTCGGATACCGGGAGATGGAGCGTCAAAACACTTCATCACAAGGAATGTCGGAACCCCGAAATGCCGAAATGCGAAAAACACCTTTTGGTGTTGGTTTCGGATACTGGGAGTTGGAGTGTCGAAACACTTTGCAAAAGGAATGACGAAATGATGAAACACTGAAATGGGTTTTTGAATAAGGCTATGGTCACCGTCGGTGGTCACATCGTCGAAGATATGTAGAGAAGAGCTCGAGGAGACAAGCTCCATTTCAGAGTTTGGGACATGGAGAGTCGAGACGACTCATCACAGAATCCCCGAAATGCAAAATGAGAAATACATGTTCAGAATTGGCCCTTGGTCATAACCCATGGTCACATTGACGAAGGCTCAAGGGAGGAGGAAGCATGAAGCTAATCTCCATTTTGGAGATTGTGACTTGGAGAGTCAAGATGCCTCACCACAGGGATGCCAAAAATCCGAATGCCGAAACGCCGAAAGGATGAATTGTGAAATCGCGAAATAAGCATGAGACCCATCATTTATGATCCAACGGTGTAGGTTATTCAAGAATATGATCGAAGGGATACTATTTCTCTTCACAGTTAATCGATCAGTGGAGATTCAGTTGCTGAAGCAGTCTTTGGAGGTTCAGAGTGTAACTGCTAGAAACCACTGATGGTTTCTGCTAGAGGACTCGAAGAGACTTCTTTGTGATTGCCAGAGGAGCTGAAGAGTCTCAAGGAATCTACCAGTGGAATGTAGACTGTTCATAGAGGCAATTGATAGATGGAAGAGCGTTGAAGCCTGTAACTGCAACAGAGAGGATGAGATTGACTGTGACAAAGAAGACGAAGTGTCTCGACTAGTAGCCAGGCTAAGGAATCTCAGCATAACACCCACTGATGATGGACACATGGGTTTAACAGCCAGAGAAGTTGAAGAGTTGAAATGATGATAAGGCAGAGCACTCGACATGAAGAGCATGCAGAAGCATTGCGCACAGGGTATGCACAAGGTGCACAGAGACTATAAGAAGGTAGAAGAAATAAGAGATGGTTGTTGTTGTTGAGAGGGATTCAAGAGTGTAGAAGGAGGAGTGTGAAGCAACTGAAATATAGAGAAGAGGAATGGTGCATTGAATGGACATGGCGCACAGAGCATAAAAGGCAGAAGCACAGAAAGCGCAAGGCTGTGTGCAGCAAGACAGTGAGACAGTAAAGGAAGGTTGAGGTGCTCCTGTAGAGAAAAATAGAAGATCATAAAGTGCAAGAAGATCCAGACAGAGAGACACTGATACAGGAGAGCAGAGCAGCATAGTAGAACAATGATACGTCTTGTAAGCCAATGATAAATATTGTATCACTATGATAAATTTATATATAGAAAATATTTATATTTCAGGGTGATAGGGAGGTGATAGGGAGGACTGTTGTCCTCAGAGGTTCAAGTGGGTGCTTGAACACAGGGAGTTGTAGCTTCCATCTGGTTGTAGCTAGAGAAACCAGGGTGGTGCAAGGGAGAACTGTTGTTCTCAGTTATACAGGTTGGTGCCTGTGTGACTGGAAGTTGGTGCTTCCATCTAGTGGGTACTGGAACACTTAGGGAGTTGGTGCTTCCTTCTAGTGGGTGCTAGAGAAACTAGGGAGTTGGTGCTAGAGAAAACAGAGAGTTGGTGGTCTCAACAAGTTGCAGCTTGCAAAAAATAGGTTGTAGCCTCATTATGAGTTGGAGCTCATAAGTATGATAATGTACAGAATGTAAAGATTACTTATCATATAAAGAATAAGAGGTTTTTACCCTTTGTGGGGTTCCTCAGGAAATATCTGTCTTTGTATATTTCATATGTGTGAATGATGCTGAATGTTCTATTGCTTACTTCCCTGCATTATTGTGACTTGCATTCAGTGATCTGCAAAGAGTTTAAAATAAGCATAATTGTTTAAGATCGGTAACAACTGATTCACCCCCCCCCCCCTCTCAGTTGTCCAACACCATTATCCCAAGACAAGTCATCGACAAGGATACCATAGTTCAAAGGTTCAAATAAATTGACTCTCTCAAGGTTACCAACCGCTATTGTGGGTGGTGGTTGAGTTTCCCTCCATTTGGATATTATGAGAAAGAGGGGGGGATCTTGCAAGGTTTCCTTGGAAAAAAAATATTGGTCCAGGATGGTTGTTGTGAGCACAATGGAGCTATCAGTGCCCAAGAGGGGAAGATGAAAGAAGGATCCAAACAAAAGAAATCATTTCTTACCAAGTTTCAACTAAATAAATCCATCTTTTCTATGATGTGCCATAAATGAAACTCACCAATTAATGCCTTTGAATTAGAAAGCCATATATGAATGCATGAAGTGATTGGCAAATGAAAAATTTCCTCACATAAAAAGGATTGTGACAAAAGTGCCTTTGATATGGCTAGCATAACAAACAAACACATGCAATCTTTAGAAAAAAGAAGAGAGAGAAAAACTTTGGGCCAGAAACAAACTCATTTGAGCTCTTAGTTTCTTATTATATCTACATTAAAACCCTTTTGATCAAAGATGACCAAATCAAACACTTTAAAACCCCCTTTTTTAATGTCGGGATCTCCACCACTTGAAAATGGCCAAAATACTAAATGTTGGAAATAATAATAATAAAAAAGGTAGCTAAAATGATATAAAATGACTATACTACTTGAAAATGTGTGGCTTCAAGCGGGTGATTATTCCTTGAAAACCCACTTGTTTGTTATTGAAATGAGTGATTGTGACACTATTTTCAGTGCTAAATGGTTAAGGACATTAGGCCCCATCACCATGGATTTTCCTGACTAATACATGTGTTTCCAGTAGGAAGAGAACAACTGCAATCCTCAAGGCCTCCCAAGCGCACACGATGTGCATTATCATTATATTCTTCTCATACCAAGTACCCACCCACCCAATGTATTTTCTTAGCGCCACCCATTTTCCCAAAACAATGAAATTGAAAATACAATTTAGGAGTTGATAGTGTCATCCTCCCTAGTACCAATGCTTATTCATCCCTAGTTGTCATGGTACTAAAAAATGAAGGCATTTGGCGCATGTGTCCGGACTTTTTCACCCTAAAAAAATTATCCATCAACGATAAATTCCCCATTCTAGTCATTGATGATCTTTTGGATAAGCAAAGGGAATTGATTATTTACCAAACGTGATCTCCGTTCCGACTATCACCAAATTCATATGAAGGAGTTCGTTATCCCCAAAACTACTTTTCACACTCATGAAGTCCATTGTGAGTTCTTGATGATGCCCTTTGCAATGCGCCTTCCATCGTTCAAGAGTCTCATGAACCACTTATTTCAACCCCTTCTACATCATTTTGTCCAGTCGTCTTTTTTATGACATCCTAATCTATAGAGGAACTCGACATTCCCATATAACCCATGTGGACCGGCACTTACAAATTTGTTCTCATCATCGACTCTTTGTCAAGAGGTTCAAATGTGCCTTTAGTGTCTCTAAAGTAGAATATTTTGGTCATATTGTTAGTAAGGATGGTATACGAGTGGAACTGAATAAAATTGAAGCAATGAAGGGTTTGTCATGTCCTAAGACTTTTAAAACTTTATGAGGACATTGACCATAGTTGAAGATAAAATTTTAGAAGCACATAAATATAAAAGGAGATAAAAAATAGTTTTATTTGGAATACATAAAAAAAATAACAGTTTGTTACATATTCCTGGAAATTTAAATGCATTTGTCATATAGATTGGGATTGGGTCTCCCACGGACCATAAGATAAATATGTACAAGAAATAGGACCGTGGAAATAAGAAGTGGGCGACGGTAGAATGCAATACCTGAAAAGAAGAAATTGGAAGGTATCAGTCTCTGGCTAGAGATTTCTATTCAGAAAAGGTGGAAAAACTAGATTTATAAACAGAGAAGGATGTGATGAGTATAGACTTATAGGGATGGCACCTATCAATCATTTTTCTATTTTCTTTCTTATGGCGTTTTCTGTTGGCTTTCATCCGCGACCCGCTTCAACTTTGTTTCGACGAATTCTTCAATGTAGCTTCTCAAGGGGGCAGCATTGATCTCATTCCAGATTTTTATGTTGAAAAGTTCCTTTTATAATTCGCTTAGATCAATAGAAAGATTATGAAAATCCTGAGGAATGTCTTCATTCTGTACCGAATAGCCGACTAGCCAGTTGGCCACGTCATCTTCACCATATTCAAGAATGTTGTAAAAATTTTCTAAAGACAACGCCTTAAAAATATGAAGTTGTTTATCGAAGGCTTGCTTGGTTAACGTCAACGAGTTGACGATTAACTTGGGGTCTTGGAACTCATTGGTCCTTCCGGATAAGTCTATTTTGGTCAGCTTTGTGAATAATGTTTCTTTCTTTTATATGGCTTGTTCACATGATTGGACAATGAGATACATGTTCTTCACCTTCTCTTTCCAACATGCTTCTAATTCAGTGATCCGGATTTTGGAGGGGAGATCATGTTGTCTTCTTGTCGTGTCTATCATGTTGTTGACATGAAAGGAAAAAGGGACGACCGTGTCCAAATAGAAACTTTCGTCAGTTTTTAAATCCGTCTGCAGATATTCGAGCACATTATGTGCTCTTGTTTCCAGAGAATCCATAGTTTGTGATGTTTCCCAAGCCTCAGTAATCAGTTCCATTATTTTCTTGATATTATTCTCCACATATCCTCTACACGATGCGAGGAGGTTGAAGGATCCTTTTAACTTGGCTACAGGGATAGAAAGAGTGGCTATTGCCAAAGCACTAGCAGGAAATGGCATAGGAATAAAAGCTTCCTCCAATTCCTTGATCCGATCCTTTAGTCTGTCATTTCTGGCCTCAGTGACTCCAATGGAATTACCAAGAGCATCTTCGTTTTCTCTGTGAAGTCCATAGATTTAGGACGGCCACATGTTCACAAGGTCAACCTCTAAACGAGATTTTCCTTTCTTATTTTTTACATCTCTCTTTTCAATAATTAATTTTTTAGATCCACTGTAAAAAACAACGCTCTGGAATATGAAGGATTCATCTTCGTAAAAAATTTTGGTATCAACTATGTCCATTGGGAGACTATGCTGGATCACGTCTCCCGACTGATAAAGGTTGTGGAATATGCTATCCATATCAGTTTCAAGTTCCATGTTCTCACTCCCAATTTCGGGCTCTTCCGCCTTCCCTACAAATGTTTTTCTCTTCTTCTCTATGGGAAGCTTGTGAGAACTATCAATTTTAGGATGAGGTCCGTTTGAAGAAATTTGGGTCACTTTGTTACCGTGGTAGGTTGTTGGAGCAATTCTTTGTTACTGTGGTAGTTCTGGTCCTCATGCCCGAAGATGTTCACTGTATGTCCACAGAATTGTTGTCAAGCTGGTGCCATTAGTTTATGAGAACGTCCGTTTTCTCCAAACGATGCTTGAAATGAATAATTGGAGGGGATAATATAACTGCACGGAAATGTTGGTTCAATGCATGTGAATAGGAAATCTCCTCATGATCTTTTCTCATTAATGAAAATATCTATGCGTGTTAGATGATGAGATGTTAGAAGTAAAGCTTAATTATTGCCTACTTAGTTGTGCGAAGGTGGCAGGTACGATGAAGAACAATTAAGGATTGGAGGTTTCGTGAACGATCCAAGCCGATGACGTGCGAATGACATTCCATGGTATTTGAACTTAACAGTCGTAAGGGATAACAAAATCCTTCACAAATATTGGTTTAATGTGTATTAATGATAGATCTTCTCGAGCCTTTCTCTCATCAATGACAATTTATACAGTTCCTGCATGATGAGTTGTTAGCATTAAAAATTACTAATTACATATTTAGAAACAAGACCTTATATGTGTGTGTGTGTGTGTGCGTGCGTGTGATGGAGATGGGGAAGAGAAAGAAAGGAATGGCCAAGTATGAAAAGTGGTCGGACTGGATTAAAAATAGGTTTACAGGAGATAATGAGGAGAGGTGAGTGTCGAATGGTCAAATTGAATAACTTGAAATGTTTGACTGGAAAATGCATAAAATGAAAGAGGGCATGATGGTGCAGTTCAATGGACGGTTTGAATATTTGCAAAATTCTGAGAAAGTGGCAAAGTATGGAATAGGGAAATGGTTGGATGGGATCGTTTTCGGAATTCGAGATTGAAAATTTCATGAACATTCCAACCCGAGGTCTCACGAATGACATTCCATGGTGTTTGAAATTAACACTCGAAAGGGTAATATAACCATGTGGAAATATTGGTTTAATGTGTATTGATGGGAGATATCTGCAAATCTTGGTTTAGCATTAAACAATATGTTTTATTATAGATAAGACTCTTTTATTATAAACAAGTGCAAGAAAGGAATGGCCAAGTTTGAAAAGTGGTCGCACGTGTTTCAAAATAGGGTTACAGAGGATTCTCAATAGAGGTGAGGGCCAACAGTCAAATTGTATGTGTCATAAATTTTAACTGCAAAATGCGTAAAAGGGAAGAATACAAGCAAGGAATGACCAAGTATGAAAAGCGATCGGACGGGTTTCAAAATAGGGTTAAAGGGGATTTTTAGCAGAGGTGAAGGCCGACATTGAAATGTTATGTATGGGAATTTTTGACTGAAAAATGCGTAAAAGGAAAGAGTGCATGGTGGGGTGGGCCAACGGTCAGTTTGTATATTTGTGGAATTGTGGGTGTTGTTTGCATGTAGTGGAACAATAGAAGGGAAATTTTTAGTGTCCAGAAATGGTCGGTCGAACTTGGTTGGAAAGAAGTGTGAAGGTGGTGGGCACAAAAAACATCAATTAGAAATTGGACACTTCATGAACCTGCCAACCCAACGATCTGCGAAAGCGATTCAGACAAATGACCAAGTACGGAAAGCGGACAGACTGGCTTCAAAAATGGGGTGACATTAGCTCGAGAGGAGACGTGAGGACCTGACGGTCAAATTGTCGCTATCGAAACTTATGAGTGCAAACTGTGTAACGAGGAAAAGGGTATGATGTGAAATTATGGTTGTAAATTTATATATCGCGAAAGTCTGGGTGCTCTTTGGAGGTCACAGAACAATGGAAGTGCACCCTAGAGCTCGCCTCCCTGGGAATCTGTGATCGAAAATGTGGCCAGATATGGAATGGGGAAGTGGTCGGTCGAAGTCACGATATAAAAGCATGAGTGCAAATGTGAATCCATGCGGGAAAAGAGAAACAAGAATTTGGTTAAGTATAGAAAGGCAAAAGAACAACTAATATATTCAAATTTGTAATAGATGTGATTGAGTGCAACTGTGTAACGAGGAAAAATGTATGATGTGACAGTCCGGTTGTAAATGTCTATATTGCGGAAGTCTAGGTGCTCTTTGGAGGTCACATAACAATGCAAGTTCACCCTAGAGCCTGCCTCCCCGGGAATTTGCGATCCAAAATGTGGGCAGATATGGAATGGGGAAGTGGTCATTCAGAGTCGCGATATAAAAGTGCGAGTGCAAATGTGAAGCCATGCGGAAAAAGAGAAGCGAGAATTTGGTTAAGTATAGAAAAGGCAAAAGAATGGCTAATATATTCAAATTTGTAATAGATGTGACTGAGTGCAACTGTGTAATGGGGAAAAGGGTATGATGTGACAGTCCGATTGTAAATTTGTATATTGTGGAAGTCTGGGTGTATATAGAAAATCCATTTAAAAGAAAAAGAACACCGAGTACTGTACATCTATCCTTAGAAATTGGACCCAGTTATTTGGGCCAAAACATCGAACATATCTACCACAAACACAGGCATGGGATCCGCAGCATGAAGGAGCCATCAATATGCTCTTCAACATGCATACAAAACTAATTACCATGCCTTTTTTTTTAGGAAATCCTTGTATTTTTCTCCTCGATGGATAATCTTGTGGTAAAATTGATAGTTCTCAAAAGCGTCCCATGAGGAAGAAGACAAAAAACGTAGCAGGGCAAATGGAATAGCCCTTAACTGAAAGTTAGGACACACCAAGAAACTTCCTCTCCACAGTTGAAAAACTTCAGGGACGCAGGTTGCACATTCAATTTCAGAGGCCCAAATTAGTCCATTCTGGGTGGAAGGAGATGACTAGTATAAATATTCCTTGCACAAGTGGGAGTTCTAGTCCTCATTCCCTAAGATGTTAATTGTATATCCAGAGAACAGGACAATAGTCCCACAATTGAATATTTTTTTGGCTTGAAATGTATCTCTGGGAGCATCAACATATTATTTTCTTACAGTGAAATTATTCCACCCAGAACAGACTAATTTGGACCTCTGGAATTCCTACTTTCAAGCTACAAAGAGGATTTTTCGTTCAATGTCGGTTTCTTTTCTAAAAATCCTTATTTTGGTGTTGTCAGGCTCGCCATCACTGAGCCGGGAAGTTCCGCCCATTATGGTTGATTTCAATTTGGGTGCAGGAGTGGGAACAGTATCTACATTTCCATCATCCATTGTCGTATCATCGTCCATTAGATCATCTTCTTCCAGCTCGGAATCCATGGCATCAACCTCTGCGCCAACCATCAATGCAACTAGGCAGGTTCTCTGAGCAGGGAGGCTTGCCTTGGAATTCTTTGGCTTGAACTATATCTCTCGGTGTACTAAGGGGCCATCTCCTTTTTTTCTCCTAGGAAGAGGGAGATGAGTAGTAAGAATATGCCCTGGAATACTGGAACCTCTAGCCATCATGCTCGAATGTGTTTACTGTATCTGGATAGAACTGCTCCCACAAGTTCACGAGAATTTATGTTTTCTCCAGACAATGTTTGAAATGAAAATTGGGGAGGGATAATATAACCCTCCACAAATCCTGGTTTAATGCGCATCAATGGAAGATCTCCTCAATCCTTTCATTGATCAATGATAATCTCAAGGGTTCGTGCGTAATGAGTTGTTACCATTAAATCTCACTAATTTCGTATTTAGAAAAAAGTGCAAAGGTGGCGGTGACACCGAAGAGCGATTAAGAATTAGAGATTTCTTAAAGGCGCCAACCGATCGGTGCATGAAAGAGATTGCATCATGTTTGAAATCAATACTTGGAAAGGGTAACACTCTTCTCCGCAAATATTGGTTTAATTTGTAGTAATGACAAATCTTCTCCAGCCTTCTAGACATTAATGACAATCTTAACGGTTCCTGCAGGATGAATTACTAGCATTAAAGCTTAATAATTGCATATTTGGAAATAAGTACGAAGGTAACGACGATGGAGAAGAGAAAGAAAGCATTGTACATTTCGTCCACCTGCCAACCCACAAAACAGATTCCAATAAATGCCCAAGTATGGAAAGCAGTCGGACGGGTTACAAAAAAAAAGGGTCGGAAGATATACCCAGGAGACGTGAGGGGCCGATGGTCATATTTCATCTCAGTGACATATTTCTACCTTCAATTTGTATATCGCAGAATTTCAGGTGTTGTTTGTGTGTAGGGGAATAGTGGAAGCGCAATGTCGAGAGGGAAATTTGTATTTTGCGGAACTTCGGGTGTTGTATATAAAAGAACGAGACATTCAGAAAAAGGTCCATCCATTTTTTACTATTCTAGGGATGGATGCATCAGTCAATGGAGAGACATTTCTTGGTCAATGGTAGTTCTTGTCCAATTCTAGTATCCCTAAAAATATTCAATATTTGTTGTTTTGAAATGCCCAAGTCTTTGAATTGGTTTCTATCCAAACCAGTGTTATAGTACTCATACATTATTTCCCTATAATCAGAAAAAGAGGTCAATTTACCTTGGGCACTTGCAATGGACTTCACAATGATGTCCAAAGAAGTGGCCAGGGAGACTCTACTAGGCTTTCTAGTGTCCATTAATTGTTCCTCAAGGGTTATTAATATGACCAACCCCTCATCAATTTGATTGTTTACATTGGGTGGTTGTGGTGGGTTGGGATTTTCCTCTCCTTGGTTTTCTTCTCAGCAGTTTACATTGTCTCTTGGTTCCATTTTATTATATATGCTACAATTTATTAAGCCATCACATGTAAATTAGGTTGGGTTTTAATTATAATAGAAAACTACAAATTTCTTTAATTTAGATTCTTGGGAGCAAAAGACTAAATTGTAAATGACTAAATTGAAAGAAAAAAAAATTCAAACATACCTGGCTAGACTGGGACACGTTGGCAAGATCCTAATCTTTTTTCTACTCTCTAGATCCTCTCTATTTGCTCAATGAGAGTAAAAACACGAGAGAGATTTGGGAAAATGAGCATAAATCACGCTCACGTCCCTTTAAAAAACGTTTAGTAGAGAAAATACGCATGCTTTCTTAGGAACACATGTGCGTTCATCCCACTAAACCTATGTGGTAAGTTGAGTGGAGGTTCATGCACTTCTAAAGCTATAAGGTTAAGAACGCCTGCGCATTCTTGAGAACGTGCACACATTTCTACTAACCCCCTTGCCACTTTTTAGGCCACAAACTTCATGCACTCACCTTATTGAAACTTTCAAAAATGAGTAAAACTATAAATAACAATGGTAGCCAAGAACCAGATCTCACTACAAAGCCCACACTTAACCCAAAATTCAAACACGATTGTATGCATTCTCCCAAAACCAAGGAGGGTGAAACCCCAAATACATATAGACACTAAAATTGGTAGTCGTGGCTTACTCCAAAGCCCACACTCACCCATAAACCGAATTGGATTATATGCATTCATGCGAAAGTCGGAATTGGAAAAACCCAAAACATTGTTGAAAACCAAAAATAATCTCTTACAAAAACTCCACATTGAATACCAACACTGAAGAAAATCCAAACCAACCACAAGCATAAATCAAAGTAAGGAACATAGCTCCAACAGATTCAAATAGAAAAGTACTACAAACCAGAAAATAGAGAGCTCTAAAGGCCTAAACCAAACATAGAACCAAACACAACCCCTTCTTGAATGCATCTAGCATCAACACGTTGCCACCCCCAAGAGACCCCTAAAAATGAGTTGTATGCATTCACAAAAAAATAAGGAGGGTGAAACCCTAAACACTGATGGAAACCAAAAATAGAAACCAACACTCACTACAAACCCAACAATGCAACTGGTTGATTTGTATGCATCCATGCAAAAGAAAGACAACAAAATGCTTGAACCAACCACAAGCACAAAGCTCATAAAGCAAAGCCATAACAAAACCAACAAAAGGACTAGGGGCAATCAACCAACACTTAAAGAAGGCAAAGCTCCAACAAACACTAGAAAAAAGTCAAATAAACTAGGAAACAAAGAAGTCCAAAAGCCAAAACCGAACACAAAACTAGATACAACAACCTTAAACAAATTCAAAACATCAGATACCAAGACCCAAGCCATTATGAATGCACAAAACATGACATACCTTCATTTGCATGCAACCAATTTCAACACCACTACCACCTTAAAAGACCCCATCTCATTAGGACTCAAATAAATATGTTTTCAATCTATATTACAAAAATATAAAAAAATTAGTCAAAGAAAAAACATAAACCAACCATGTCAAAAACAACAATATTATATGTAAAAAATAACAATCAAAACAATGACTATAATTATTATAAAGACTAATACATATTATCTCCTATTTTTATTATAGTTATAATTATTATTATTATTTTAAATTAAATTAAATTAATATTAACTTCCTTTTAACCTAGTTGCATAAACGAAACACAATGCAATGAAAGATATGTGAACTAAGCTTCTCTCCCTCATAAGTATGATTTTACAAAGAAAATTAGAAAATGTATTTATGGGGTGTTGACTTGGATTTAAAAAGACATTAAAAATTGCATTTAAAAAGACATTAAAGACATTTATGGGGTGTGATAATCTGATTGAATTGTATGAATACTATTGCAGTTGGAGTCTGTTATGGAATGGTTGCAAACAGTTTTCCACTTCCAGATCAGGTGTCCAATCTGATAAGATCTCGCAACATCGACAAAGTTAGGTTTTTCCAAGCACATTACGAAGCCCTTCGATCCTTGAAAAACAGCGGGGGAATCGAAGTGATGGTGGGAATTGGGAACAATGAGCTTCATAAAATCTCATCCGATCAGGCTGCAGCAAACGGGTGGGTTAACGACAACATTCGCCAATTCTATCCGGCCACCGATATCAAATACATCGCAGTGGGCAACGAAGTTTTGTCAATAGAAAATCGCCAGCATCTTCCCTATCTCGTTCCCGCGATGAGAAAAATTCAAACCGCAGTCTGGAGTGCCAATCTGCATAACTCCATAAAGGTTTCCACCACCCACGCCACGTCTGTTCTGGGAAATTCATATCCTCCCTCTTAGGGAGAATTCACTAATTAATTGAAGAGAAACATGAGCGTGGTACTTAATTTTCTCACAGAGAATGGGTTAAAAGGAGGGAGGGATCATCTATCAAAGGAGATTCTAATGCAAAGGAGGTAAAAAAAAAAATACTCTGAAGAAGTAGAACATACCAAATTCAAGTATGCCTGAGAGGTGTCCAGTCTACAAGAAGAGTAATCCAAATCCAAGAGGTTGATTGAGAAACAAAGTTACCAAATTCTAGGATTGAAATAGGAAAAGGGGAAGCTTGAAAAGGA
>ML811251.1:103971-147252 GCA_009831015.1 Picea engelmannii | reverse complement strand
AAGGTTAGTGGGTCCAAACATGAAAACAATGTTTCTAATATGCGCAGGCAAACCTCCTATATACTGCATAAGGGTTTCTTGTGTTTGCAAAGGAATGTCTAACATTAATGCCATTTTTCTAAATCCATCGGTGTATTCTTGCACTGATTGTCCTTTTCTTAGTTTTAAAGATTGTCATTCAATTATTGATTTTTATTTATAACCCAAAGGATAAAACTGTTTCCTAAGTGCATAAATGAAATTCTTCCATGATGGAACTACATTACCCACATCTTGTGTTCTTTTTTGCAGCTTGCTTTGCCACCAGATAAGAGTTGTACCTGCAAGTCTCAAGGATGCCAACTTAATTTGTGTGGCCTCATCCTTGATTTGTTGCACACTACAGTATACCTCCATCTGCCTGATCTAGTTATCAAGTTTTTCTGCATTTACTTCACCATCATATATGGGCAACTCAAATTTTACATCAATTTTTAACAATGGCATTTCATGTTTAGTCTTATGAACATTTTTCTTCTCATTAGATTTAGAACTTGAACTTGAAGAAGAAGGAGAAGAAGGAAGTGTTGATGGAGGTGAAGGAGGAATGTGAGGATGGTCCTCTTCCTCTTCACTTTTTCCTTTTGAAGAATTACCCAAAACTGGTTGGTTCCGTTCCAAATAATCTTCGTACAAAACTGTCACCATCTCCGACATAGCATGGAATGTTTTCCGGAACTCTTTCTCTTCTTGAGAAATCCCTTCTTCCGATGCCATCTTCTCTTTGTGAGAAGCTCTCTTTCTCAATCCAATTAATGGATTCTCTGCAACAAGATCGCCTTCACCACGCTGTATCTTTTCCCTGGTTAACATGCAACTCAAATCCAAACGTCAACTAGCTCTGATACCACTTGATTCGTAGGATCTTTTAAATGACTATGCTTGAGTTTTAATTTTGCATGCGTTAATTAACCATTTGAGAAACTTAGTGAAATAATGAGGAAATAAGAAGAATTATAACATCCATATACACATATGCAGATCTGAAATGAAAAATAGACAACAAACCATAAACACGCAGATTGATAACGGAGTTCGGCACAACTTTTGCCTACGTCTCTGGGCCTTTTCTCTGTGGGGGAGGCTTCTTTATTTCTGTTCAAATTATCAAAAGTACATCACTGCAATTCCAAATGGCTACAAGAATGATCTGGTCTTGTTCGTCCATATCTCTAGAACCCTGCAAAGAAAACGGCATGCAAAATGGACGTCCGGAGCTCCCAGAAATGATCCCATAGCGTCTCCTCCTCAAAAGCTTCTCTGCATCAAAATGACTTTGGCTTGGCGTTTCTCCAGCATAACTCTGCTCTGACTGAATTTCCCATGGCCTCAAACATGCCTGGTTTATATAGCCTTGAAATTGGTTTCTCAGCTCCAACTTCCTCCAAGAATTTGGCCTCCAAAAATGCCCAATATCCCCCCAAAATGGAGAGAATAAACTAAAAATAGGCATAATTATGAATAAAAACCCAAATTTAGTGTAAAAAACCCACTTTATACATTATATTGGGTGCAAGCCCCTTATCCCTAGCATGCGCCCTTGATTTGTGGTCGCATGGGGCCATGTGGCCGAGCGCCAGCCCCCCTTCTTCGGTGCTAAGTCCTGGTCTTATGGCACGTAATAGGCCCATGAGCCAACTTGTTAAAAAACCCCACGCATATGCTGGTAACGCCCCGGGTCATATGGTGCATGGCATGGAATCGGGGGTTTATAGTTTGTAACTGCGCCCATATGTGTCGCGCTCTCGGTCACGGTAGAACGGTCATATACCATACAAAGGGCTGGGGCTAAGCCCCGACCCTTTCCCCCCGCCAAATAAGCTTTAGTTTAAACATAAATAAAATATTTGTCATTTGTGTTACAAGTTCCACCGACCGCCCGGGTGGCTAGCCCGTTATGCCAGTCCATTCGCTTCCAGGAGGTCGCGGGTTCGACCCCCGGCCACACCAAACAATAAATTTTAACACATGAACCAACAACCAATAATGGGGTGCCATGTGGAAGCACTTGACTGGGCCACGTGGCACCTTTCCAACCAACCGGTGAATGCCACGCATCAGCCACTGATTGGCCCACGTGCATGCCACGTCAACTATATGGACCGTACGGTCTGCACAATCCGCATGACACATGGACTGTACGGACTGTACAGTCATCCCCTTTTTTGCCTGTTTGACTTTTCGAACAGAATGTGATATCTTCTCCATACAGATCCCGTTTGACAAAGTAAATATACCACCAGAATCTGGAAGACGAGACAGACGCAATGGCATGGGTTTCATCCCATTCCGAGCACTTTCATTTTTGAACATTTTTCAAGCCCTATCAGGCTTCTGGATCCGATTTCGGATCAATGTGCCTGTATGAATTCCAATTCCTGAATTCCCCAATATCTATAGTGAGTTCTGAAGATGTCAAGCTCATGCTTCAATCCATGTTGATCTGTTTTTTTCAATTAGGGAATCGTTAAAATGGAAATATCATACCATCAATGTATAGTTGGATATCATCTTCTTTTTTATTTGGGTACCCCAAAAATGCAGAAATAATGCCATGGCTATATAGTTGGAAAACATTTTTCCAATTTGGGTACCCAAAAAGGTGCAGACTCCTCCAACAAATCCATAGCTAGCCACCATTTTTTTTCATGTGGTCACCCCAAAAAATATGCAAAATTCTTACTAGGAGATGCAAAAAAAATCAAAATAACAACAACGATTTGATTTGTAGTTAGATTCTCCTTGTTTTTTCAAGTGCGCAAAAATAGACAAAATCTCTAGAAAGAAAATTTTACATCCATAGATGTAAACTCCGAAGAACTCGCATTCGACAAACATTCATTTGGGTATTGAAGAAAAATTACAGACACACATGAGATTTTTTTGTTTCCTGCCAAAGCTTGATATGATTTTTTTTTTATTTTTTTTCAACTGATATGCAATATTGCATTGTCCTCATTTAAGGTAAATTTTCTATGTATCCAAAATTCGCGCAGCATGTAGACATTGTTTTCCTTTTTCTGTAGGTATACTTCATATGTAAAATTCTGCTAACCCAGGAAGCACATCATGTAACAGAGGTTGTCTAATTATACAATGTACGATTGTTTATCCCACGGTTCGGATGGTAGCATTGAGGCAATGCCTATATATGTAAGGGAATTTTTTACTGCATCGTAGATCATCAATTTAAATTTATCATCATTTATGAAAGTAGAAGCAGAAGTAGGAGAGTTTAATTTGGAACATACAGGCTTGAAGGGGGTCGAGTACGCATTCTCTGCAACAAAAAAACCCTCAACATGGGCACGTAAGCATAACACTTAATATATTGAACAATATAATACACAACTGCATAACAAAAAAAGAAAAACTGCAGAAAATTGGTGAAGGAAATTTGTATGAGCAAAGTGAGGATGAAATTGTAGATGTATATGCACAACAGTTGTAGAGCTAGTTAGTTTCTTGAGATCCTGTACAATGTCTGTTCGCAATTCTATAACAAATGTTGCTTGGGTTGTGCGAAATATCCTTCATTTAACATCTCTTTTCTTTGTTATATTTTTGAAGAGCATAAGTGGAAATCTCCCTTTATGCAATTGTTGTTCCATTAAGGAAAACAAATTGAATAGGTGTCGAACAATTGTAGCTGCAACATGGAATAGTGCAATAGTTGTGTAGCATAACCGAGATACATGGACATTGAAAGTAAAGGACAAAACTGGATATCAATAATGGTACCATTGCCTTAGCATTGTCTAACTCTCCATCTTTATGGAGAATGTGTTGCGAACAAAGTTTTCTCACGAGTGTGACAACTGCACCAATTGTTCCGATTGGGTAAGTGTCGTTTCTCTGTGCAAGTTGGCTAATAGTTTTGTTCGGGATGAAACAATATTCTGAACAAATAACGGGAATTTTTTCCACAATACTTGTTTCGTTGAGAAATATAATCCGATCAAAATCACCACAATCATATACTGTTTTGGGAAATATATTAAAATTTTTAATGGATATCCCATTACCTGGCAATATCTTTTTTGCATGTTTCTGGACAAGTTGTGTGGGAATAGTTAGTGTGATTGTCATCAGGGCTTCGTTGTCTGTCATGTCAACACGCATAATGGATCTAGTTTTTTTTTCCTTGTCCAAGTAGGTGATATATACAACCATTATGTCCCCAAGGAACACTTGTACAGTTTGGAGGCTATTCAAGCCCTCTATTGATAGTATTCTGTGTGTTATAAGTTTAGACCTGGTGACATTTTTTGAATAGGAAATGTATTGTGAATGATAGTCTGCATTATTTTTTTGTTTTCTTTTTTCCTGGCATAAATATACAGGTAGATGCACAACTTGGATGAAGTATGGAGCCAAATTTTTGCAACCAGACCTCTTAGTCTGCAGAACTTGCGCTATGTTCGATGTCTCACTTGCGCTCGTTGATACCTTTTGTGAACTGCAAAGTATGAATTGCAAATGACATCAACATATTTACCATGGCATAGATGAATAAATAGCTGAGGAGATTTGTTTGGTAAACATATGAGGAACACAATTTATGCATATTTACCTTTGGCCTTGTTGGTCTATTGATGTTTGTGATGATTGAATGCTCATGGCCATGTCACTAGTCCAACTTGTTTGATGCAAGCATGTGTAGATGAACATTAGAAGGAATAAATAAGCATATGAATTGTATATAGTCCATAATTTTTCTGAATGTCACATACATGGTCGATTAAGATGGAATATGAAATAAGGTGTCAAGGGATACTCAGGAAACATGAGGATCCGACGATCAAATTGTATGCCTTGGATTTTTTGAATGCAAAAATGTGTAACATGAAATAGGACATGTTGGAGGGGTACGACGACCAATCTATATATCGCGGAACCTATGAAGCTAGAGGCGTAATCTTGAACCCACCATCTTGGGAACTCGCGGTAAAAAAAGTGGCTAAGTGTGGAATGAGGAAACGATTGGACGAAGTCATGATATAGAAGCACGGGTATAAATGTGAACCCGTGAGTCTGCCAACCCGTGCACCTAGACATTTTCAGTAAGAAAACTAAGCAAAGAAACTAGAAAGAAAAAGTAGACGAAAAAAATGAAGGGGAATTCAGTTAAGTATAGAAGAGGGAAAAAAAGGGGATAATAGAAAGTGTGAATATTAGAAATGGGGAGGGAAATGTTTGAAAGCGGGAAGTCTCAAAAAAGGTCCATTGTTGCCAAATCATCATTTTCTAGTCCAATATTATATGCACCCACCTGTTTTGTGTGTTTGATTTACTAGCACAGTTGATATGCCTTTTCGAAGATTGTACTTCATCCCCCTCTGTTGTGGCATATAAGAATTCATCTTCTTGTCCAACCAACCTGTTTCTTTCAATGTAGTAACACCGAACATACAGTGGACATGAAGGTAAGTTAGTATGAAGAAATAAATGTAAAAGAAAGAAATAAATTTCAATTTATTTCAATGTAGCAGCAAAGAGAATACAATTCACATGAGGATAAGTTACTATGTAGAAAGATACGTAGTATCTACATACAGTAAAATAGGTGCAAAGCAGTAAAACAAGTAGAACAATTATACAAACAATAAATGAAATACTAAACATTGGAATATGAAATAAGAGTAGAGGCATGCACCTTTGTAACTCCTCCTCTACATTAACGGAAAAGAGTCCATTGTCTTCTCTAGCCACTATGTTTTTTTAACTGTAGCAACAAAAAAAAATACAATGAACATTAAGGAAGTTGGTATGCAGGACGACATGCAAAAAAAATAAACAGAGTTCGATTTATTTCAATGTAGAAGCACAAAAACTACAAAGGACAAGAAGATAAGCTATTATGTAGGAAGATACACAATATCTACATACAATAAATTAGGTGAAGACATATACAGACAATAAATGAAATACAAAACAATGGAATATGAAATAACAGTAGAAGCATGTACCTTTGTATCTCCTCTTCTACACTTGCGGTAAAGAGTCCTTCATTTTCTCCAGCTACTCTGTTTGTTTCAATGTGGGAATGCGCAAAATACACAGAACATGAATGGAAGCTGGTATGCAGGGGAGAAAACGTAATATGTACATACAGTAAATGAGAATCAACGAATAGAATAAAAGATAGTCAAAAACATGAAAATTTTCTTTTCTCCATCCATGCTTGTAATTATACAAAGTTTTTCCTGCCCAAAATATATTACAAGCCATAAAATATTAAGAAATTGCATGGCCATAGCTGAATGATTTTGGTTTTCCACAACAAAGGATCCAGATATGCTTTGAGGCATGGAAATATAATTTTGCAGTATCTTTGGTGTACATATCATATTTCAAGTATAAGAGAAATTGTATCATGGCCACACCAGTCTGTGTATAGGATAAAGAGGTTGTATTGTGATATGGAACATTTCACCATATATGGTTAATAAGTGTGTTTTGCACATGTTTTATCTTAACAAAAAGACAATAGACATTGTAATTGCACATGTAGTTGTCCAATTATTTGTTATGCCACTATTTTGTATCATGTCAACACTGAAGTATCCTAGAATGATAATGGTTTTTTCCAAATGTAAATGGTGTGATGCATTTGAAAACACATTCATTATGCTAGCAATGTTGCACTCCAAACAACATAGAAACTAAATACTGCAATTTACAATCCACGAAACACCACTCTTGCTAGCACCATTTCAGTATCATTTTCTTCTACGAGAACATTTTGCAAAGACATGTAGGTATGGTCTAGAGCTAAGAAACAAAATTGGAGCAAAATTTAAGAGCAAGATAGGTAGGCACGGAACAGGCGCCAGATCTCGACTTCTCCAGACATGATAAACGACAGAACTGCAGGTCCTCTTGCGAGTGCAGGATCTGAACACCACAAAGAGAAAAAAAAACAGCTCCAACTGCTGACGCAAGACACCAACCTTGCAAATACGAAGTAAAAAAAAAAAAAAAACAACAAGAAACAAACTAGTGAGCAAGCACAAACAGGCCCAACTGCAGCCCCAGGACCTCAAACTTGCAAACTTGAGCCAAACAACAACAAGCACCAACCGATGAATCAACAAACCAACGAATAAGAAAAAAACACTGAACCAGTAAACAACATATGTATCTCAATGATTACCAAACTACAACCCAAGAATAGAAGGAACTGGAAACATATCACGAGCATGCCAACAGAAATAATCAAACATTCTTATTTGCAAACTGCAAATAGTGAACAACAAAGAATGAATAGAAATGAAATTATGGCATTGAAACTTACTCCGAAACGATGAATGACAAAAGTAGAATTCGAATTGTGGGTGCAACACCTGGACCCCACAAAGTAAAAAAAAATCACTCCAACTGCACATGCAGGACCCCAACCCTGCAAAGTTGAAGTAAACAAAATCAAGCAGCAAGCATCAAAAGGTCCAACCGCAGGCACAGGTCCTCAACCTTGCAAACCTGAACCAAACAACAACAAGCAAAAATCGACAAACCAACGAACAAGAAGAACCCACCAAACTAGTAAACAATGTCTGTATCTTCAACGATGACCAAATCGCATTCCAAGCATAGAAGAAGTATGAAACATACAATGGCTATGCAACTGGCGGTGGACAACAATATTGTCCAAATTCACTGCAACATTGTATGGAAAAATTTGAGGAAAAATGTACTCCGAGAAAGATATTTAGGTAAACAATTAAGGTTGCTAAGTTGTTTATGTAATATCCCTAGGCTAAACCCAATTGTAAATATAAATACAAATGTACATAAGCTGGTGAGCTATTTGATATAATTTTGTATGCACATTTCATGGCATAGTACGTGCATGTACTGCGCAGTAAAATGAGTAAGTGTGCACATTCCAGGATACCGCGCGCCACATCTTAAGTGCATGCGATGTTGAGGCCATGGAGCCTTTGTGTATATGACATGTTTTATAGGCTGGTGAGCCAATTATTATAAGCTAGGATGCTTATGTTTTGATTAGGCCAGACAGCCTAGATGTTAAAGGCCAGTGCGCCTATTTTTGTATATGTCTCATGATTAATATAAAATACATCATTGCACACAGATCGACCACGATAACAGAGATGGGGGACTAAAATCCATTGGTTTGGGAAAGGGAGGGGCCTAAAACTTAAGAAAAAGGGGCTAAGGTAGGGATCTTAATCCAAAAAGGAATATTGTATTAATATTTATTAAATCATAAAGTATGGATAATTATTTTATCCTAAGTTCAAAAGTTAGGGACAAGTGGGCCAAAGTACCTCCCAACATGACAAGTGTCAATTTCAGGACATGCATACATATTTTTGGGACTTAGTTCATTTACAATGATCTTTTCCATGATTCTTGCCATCACTCCTTCCATCCTTGATTCATCCAGTCAATCATCCATGAGCATGCACACACCCATTGAGCTATCCTTTGTATCTTTATGACTGTACCTGAACCTGTATCCATAGTGTTACACATTATTTTCGTCGTTCCTATGATCGTTAATGACGTAAACCTATCTATTGCCTTCAGAGGGGTCAGTGGCCTGAGTTCCTAAAGAGAGAAGGGAGAAGAACTTTTCCTGAGAAAAGAAGTTTCTTTTTCCTATGTAAAAACCTTATAAAAAGGGAAGTTCGCAGGTTGTTATATAGGCAGGATGTGAGAATGACCCATTCTCGTAGGTTTCACTACAGCTAGGGTGCGAGGTGTTCACAGGTTTCTCTATAGCTAGGGTGCAAGAATTCCTGCACATGGGAAAAATGAGCGTTTTCTCGAATCTTCTAGAAGGAGAAACTTCTATGGTGAGGTGGCATCTGAATGGTTTGTATCTTACTTGCTTTCATGATTTAGTGGGATCATCCTAACCTCCTCACCTTATCCTCTTCAACTTATAAAAGGAGAGGAGTTCTCGTGGAGAAAGTTAGCTTGGGTTAGCTTTGTTGGTTCTTGAGCTTAGCTTTGATTGGCTTGGAATTATCAGCTTGGTTGGAGTGACTTTGAGATTTGCTTTGTCAAGATAGATTGTCAGTAGCTATCAAATCTATGGTTTCAGAATCCTTGGAGAAAGAAGTGTGTGGGGAACGAAAGACAGTTGGAAGGGACCTTACGACATCAAGGCCATGGTTGTAATATCTCTTTCACATTTAATATGATACAGTAATATGATTCTTTCCCATAAAGCTAATTCCACTTTATTGTATAACTCCTTGATCATATACATAGATTGACTGTTGAATAGATTGTGCTTTTTTCACTTTGGTTGGTTTGTGTTGTCTTGGTCTTGGCTACACGAGAGCACTGGAGTGAAGTGGGAGCAACAAATACCATAGGAAGCGGCAATAAGGTATGTTCTTTGTTCTTGCCTCCTATTTAATTCAATGGTTAGAATCTAGGGAAAGAGTCATGTTCTGTCTTGCTTTTTTCTAGATCCATGTGGATCTAGGGAGATCAGTTTGTGTCCGCACTTACAGATTTATCCAATAAAACATAGTCATTTTTGGTGTTGGTGTAGCTGGTTATCTTGGAAGCTGGACTGAAGAGGCAGGTTGTCAGGCCTGTGAGCAATTCTCTGGGTGAGAGAATTATTGGGGACTGATTTCCTGAAGTGCTAAACTGTAGCTACGGTGCTCTAAGACTTCATGTCCAGCCTGTTACTGAAGCTTGGAAAGGAATTTTGGCAGCTGAAGGACTGTTGAGAAGAGAAGGGGCACACTTCCTAGGTGGGACAGGCATGTGGGGAATGAGGGAATATAGGTTGATAGTTTGAGTTGGCACCTGAGACGGAGTCTTACCTATTGTCTATGAGCCTTTATCCTGGTTAGGAATCCCTTTACCCAAGTGGAGTTTAGTCCCAGCTCGGGGGTGACTCACTGTTGAGAGTGATGAGCAGTGTGGTCTAAGGCTGGGAGGTTCATGGAAGGTCTATACGTAGATGGTGACAATCTTGCCAAGATAAGTGCCAATTGTGTGATAAATTTACATGTTGCATTGTTATTTACGTGTTTATTTTTATGGGTATTTCCTGTATATGCTGCATGTATATGTTTACTGTTATTTCAGTGTGAATACATGTATTTACATATGTATTTGTATGTTTATGTTTTTGTATGTTTATGTTTTATGTATAATGATTCCACAAGAGTTATGTGTGTGTATATTTTAATTGCATTCAATCCTTCAAAGAAAAATTTATGTGGCATAGCTCAGTTGGATACTGAGCTATTTTACAGTATGTTCCACAGAGAGAATTGTAAGATTTCTCTGGCATAGTGTGGCCGAGTATGGATGGTCGGGGATGTTACAACATGGTATCAGAGCTTCATTTTTTAGCACTAAGCCTGGATGGGCCGAGCAAGTTCATTTGAAGTGAATATTCACAGAAGATTTATTTCAAATGAGCCACATTTCGAGTTGCGAAGAATCCATAGTAAGTTTTGGAAGCAACGATGCGAAATTGGAAAAAGCCCCAATTCTTGTTGTTAAATTCCTGAGAAAATGGAGAAATTCGTCCATGCGATGAGATATTATTGATTTGATATCCATTTTAACAAATTCGGACCTAGAATTGGTTGAATTTGAAGTTATAGTGTAGCCATGATAGATGGAGTGAGCTTAATAAATAAAATTCTCAATTTGTGACTGATTTTTGGGTAAATTCGTTCCAGAAATGTCAACCCACAACAATTTGTTGTTGCAGAAGTTGAACAGGTGTTATCGGGGTGAAATTGAATAAATTTCATAGTTGCAAAATGTCTATTGTAAATTGGGGAAAAAAGTTAAGCAAAAGTCCCAATTTCTGTAGTGGAATTCACAAGGAATTGATGCGCATCAAGGAATTGAATGTGCACAAGGAATTGGTGCCATGTGGAAAAATTTTAGTGTGCGGGTGTGCGCACTAAATTTTGGCACCACGTGGAAAAATTTTGGTCTGCGGGTACACGCACTAAATTCAACATTGCGCAGTGTACGCACACATAATAATGACATGCGTGGTGTGCAGAGTATTGGCAAAGTGCAAAGGAGTTTGGTTGGTGTGTGTGCAATGTGGTTATATGTTGTCATGCAACAATTTAGTTAATGGTGCGTGGTGGGGGCGTACTAAACTTTGGCAGGGTGCAGCGCATCGACTAAAATGCGCGTGGAATATCACCACATGGTACAAAAACTGTGCGTTGTGGATATTGGTGCACGGTACAAAAAAAAATGCGCAATTGATACTGGCGCATGACACAAAAATAGTGTGTGCAAGTTATAGTGCCAACAGAGAAGTGATGCACAATGGTTATAGGTGCGCGGAGCACGATTTATCTTGTGGTGTTGATGTACACATCAAATATGGGTGTACAAGTTGGAAATTTGTGCGCGCATAGTCGTTTGGAGGATGAATAACAACAAAAAACTAGTGATTTTCTATGACATTTTATATCATTTGAACGTCATCTTTTTGCAGTGTGTTTTTTAGGGCCTTAAGAGCATTTTTTGATAAGAAAAAAAACATGAGACAAAGATGTACCAAAGCTACACTAGGTCTCTGCAGCTAAAATAAAAGATCTTGAAGAAAACTTTCTAATGGTGTAAATTGTTCATCAAACAGAGCTTTTATGAGAAAGTTATAGCACAAACAGTGAAGGGTAAATTATAAGACCCAACTAGCTTCAAAGAGCCATAACTTTCTGCTCCGGAATCCGAATGAGGCAAAGGAGTAGTCAATGGAAATATATTGAGCCATATAATACATTCAAAGAGATGAATTAAATTTTTGGGCATGCTAAAAGTGTTTAATATGGAAAAGAATCTACCTGTAGCATTCCATACCAAAAACACAAATTGGCCTAGAACTTCAACAGGCTGTAACTACCAGCCCAGAACTCGGAATGAGGTGAAACTTGGACATAATGTCCATAATATGTATATGAGGAAACCGATTGAGATCCTACAAAAAATTCAATGGATTAGGTGCAAATGTTTTTAATTACAGCGCAGAGTTGCGCCAAGTTGAAAAATGAGTAGAAAAGTTAATGGGAAAATTTCAAATGACCATAACTTTCTTCTCCAGACTCGGAATTGAGCATGTGATAAGGGGTTGGAAAGGTCTTGGAAAACATAATGTAATTATTCACCTAGAAAGTTGATCAAGGCATTCAATTTTTCATGAAATCAGAATAAATATTTTTGATATATTATTGAACCAAAATGGTTCACAATTTTCATGAATTGTTGAAACAGTTAGTCTGACAAAGTTTTGTTGGTTGCACATTTTGCAGAGTTAACAACAACTAGATCATATCAGAATCAACACAGATTCTAGAGTAATGGAAGAGGCACAGGGGAATTATAACCAAGAAGATGAAATCATAGGAATGGATGTCCATTTGGGCATTGAATGAACAAACTCCAATGGGCATGGAGAAGGAAGGGATGAAAACGTGAATATGGTAGAGACCATTAATAATTTGCAGAGGGATGTCCAAAGCCATAAATATGATAACGAAAGGCTTATGAGAGCCAAGGAGTAGCATGATGACTTCAACAAGAAGTTATTGGAGAGATTGAACAGAATAGAAAATAAATTGGATAAGGAGAGTGGCTCAAGAAAATCAGGAAGTCATCGACCTCTTGATGAGAAAAAGAAGAGCAAGAAGTGTTAGCAGACATCACCATCACTCTCCGAGGCATTCCAATAAGATATCACACAGCAGCTTAAGTCCATCCCCTGTCAAGAAGCACAAGAGGTTTGGGGTGGATGAGCTACGAGGATAAATGAACAAAATCAAACCTCCTACATTTGATGGTGAGCACAAAAAGGATGAAGATGCAGAAACATGGTTGTTGGGTATGAGAAAGTATTTTAAATTTCATAATTGTTCTTCTCATGAAGAAGGTAGAATTGCTATCTATCAACTCAAGGGAAAGGCATCCATGTGGTGGGATCAGCTTGTGCAAGTGCAACACATCAAAGAGAAAAGTGTTACTTGGAGGGAATTCAAGAAGTGTTTTGAGAAGAAATACTTGACTAAGAGATACTATGACAAGAAAATGAGTTCTTTGAACTCAATCTTGGGAGTATGACTGTAAATGAATATGAGATAACGTTTTTAGAACTATTGAAGTATGTATCTTTCATCAAGGATGAGATAGTTAAGATTCAGAGGTATTTGAGTGGATTGCCATCCTTCATTAGTGAAAAAATACACTATGATGATCCCAAAACATTGGAGGAGACCATAAGGCGAGCTAAATGCCTTTATGATCTACAAAAATCAAGGCCAACTTTCGAAAAAACTTGGGAAGACAAAAAGAAATTCAAGATGGATCAGAGGAAGAAGGGATCTAAGCCACCATTCTTCAGAAATAATCCACAGGGACTGAAAACTCCTAGAGAGCCTAGAACAATTAAAACAGGGGGTTAAAGGCCAAGAAAACCACCTATTCAATGTTGGGGTTGTAAAGGAGATCATATGTTCAGAGATTGTCCTCACAGAGGTGAAAAGGGGAGAAATGTTCACAATGTACATCAAGATGAAATAGTGGAGGACATGGGTAGAAATGTGCCAAGGATCTATGCAGCCCTAGACAACAAGAAAGCAGAGTATCAATCACATATGATTGAAGTGGAAGGTATGATCAACAACCAAACCATTGCTATTTTAATTGATTCCAGAGCTAGTCATAGTTATAATAGATCCTAAGATGGTGGAAAGTTTTCATTTGCAAAGAATCAAGCATGGGAAATATTGGCTGGTGCAGCTGGCTACAGGATCCAAAAGAAAAGCTAATGAGGTGGTTAAGTCATGTCTTATGGACATGAATGGACTGAACACCAGGGCAGATTTGAACATCTTGCCTTTAGGTTCCTATGACTGTATAATTGAGATGGATTGGTTGGACCAACATCATGCCATCTTAGACTATCATAACAAGGCATTTACTTCCTTGGATGAGGAAGGGACCCAAAGGAAAGTGCAGGGAATTCCCAGGGTAGTAACCATCAAAGAAATTTCAGCATTGTAGCTAAAGAAATGTTACAGAAAAGGGTGTCAAATATTTGCAGCACATATGGAAGAGACACCTAAAGATAAGGCGCCAAATTTGGAAGATCATGCAGTCCTGGAATATTTTGAAGATGTGTTCAAGGAGGCAGTAAGACTACCCCCAAAGAGAGATATTGATTTCTCTATAAATTTAATGTCGGGAGCAACTCTAGTGTCAAAGACTAATTATAGAATGTGTACACCAGAGTTGAAGGAGTTGCAAATGCAACTTGAAGAGCTTCTAAAGAAGGGGTATATATGCCCAAGTGTGTCACCTTGGGGTGCCCCAGTGTTTTTTGTGAAGAATAAAGATGGAACATTAAGATTTTGCATTGATTTCAGACATTTGAATAAAGTGACTGTTAAGAACAAGTATCTGCTGCCAATTATTGATGATCTTTTTTATCAATTGAAGGATGCAAAGATCTTTTCAAAGATAGATCTCAGGTCAGGATACCATCAGGGAAGGATTAAAGAGGAGAATATCAAAAAGACCGCCTTTAGGACAAGGTATGGTCATTATGAGTTCACAGTGGTGCCATTTGGGTTGTCAAATGCACCAGATGTTTTCATGTGCTTAATGAATGGTGTTTTCCAAGAATATTTAGACAAGTTTGTCATTATATTTTTGGATGACATTCTTATATATTCTAAGTCAGAAGAAGAGCATGAGAATCATTTGAGGATGGTTTTGAAAGTATTAAGGGAGCATCAATTGTATGCCAAATTGAGCAAGTGCTCATTTTATCATAAGCAAATTCATTATTTGGGGCATATCATTTCACAGGATGGGATAGCAGTGGATCCTGAGAAGATAGAAGCCATTAGAGAATGGCCAGTGCCAAAGAATGTGACAGAGGTGAGATCATTTATGGGTCTTGCAGGCTACTATAGGAGATTTATTGAAGGATTTTCAAAGATTGCACACCTAATAACTTCCTTGCGAAGAAAGGGTGTGAAGTTTCAGTGGACGATGGATTGTGAAAAGAGTTTCCAACACTTGAAACAATTGTTAACAAGTGCTCGAATACTAAGTATTGCAGACCCAAATGAAGACTTCATTGTATGCATAGATGCATGTAAAGAGGGACTTGGTGGAGTCCTCATTCAAAATGGGTTTGTTATATGTTATGAATCAAGGAAGTTAAAAGAGCAGGAAAGACACTATGCCACTCATGATTTGGAGCTGGCAGCCATAGTGCATGCCTTCAGGAAATGAACACACTACCTCATGGGTAAAATATTTGAGCTAAGAATAGACCATAATGGTTTGAAATATTTATTTGATCGGCCAACTCTAAATGCTAGGCAAACCATATGGTTAGAATTTCTAAGTGAATATGACTTTGATATACAACATATCAAGGGAAAAGAGAACAAATTGGTTGATGCACTCAGCAGAAGAGTACATGAATTGCATGCTACAGCCATTAGCATGTACCAATTAGATTTGAAAGACAGAATTGTAGAGGTTGTTGAATCAGATTTGCAATACAAAGAATTAGTGGAAAAATTATAGCAAGGTATTTTGCAGTAGAAAATTGAGGAATACAAGCTAGATAATGATGAAATTCTCATGTACAAGGGTAGAATTTATGTATCAAATTCCCAGGAGTTGAAAAATATGATATTGATGGAAATGCATAATGTACCTTATGTTGGACACCTAGGTTATTAGAAAACTATGGCAGCTGTCAAAATCCAATATTATTGGAGAGGCATGAAGAAAGAGGTTGTTGATTTTATTGCCATATGTTTGGAATGTCAAAAAGTAAAGGCTGAGCATAGACACCCAGCTAGTTTGCTACAACCATTACCCATTCCTAAGTGGAAATGGGAAGTTGTAACAATGGATTTTATCACCAAACTTCCCAGAACAAACAAACAACATGATTCTATCATGATAGTGGTGGATAAGCTTACTAAAGCTGCCCATTTTGTTGCAGTTAAGCTTACTCACAAGGCAACGAACATTGTTGATGTTTATATGAAATAAATTGATAGATTACATGGCATACCCAAGACAATTGTGTCTGACAAGGATCCAAAATTTACCTCAAAATTTTGGAAGGGATTATTTAATGGATTTGGAACAAATTTGAATTTGATCACAACTTATCATCCTGAGTCAGATGGACAAACAGAGAGGGTAAATCAAGTGATTGAAGATATGTTGAGGATGTGTGTGATGGATAAACCATCAAAATGGGAAGACTACCTACACTTGGTGGACTTTTCTTATAACAATGGGTACCAAGCATCTCTAAAGATGAGCCCATTTGAGGCACTCTATGGAAGAAAGAGAAACACACCAGTAAGCTTGGATAACCCAGCAGACAGAGCAGTGGTTGGGCCAGATTTGCTCAGGGAAATGGAGGAGCAAATGATAAAAATAAAACAAAATTTAAAGGTTGCCCAAGGCAGGTAGAAAAGCTATGCTGATAAGGGAAGAGCTCACAGGGAATTTAAAGTGGGTGATCATGTATTTTGGAAAGTGAAGGCCAACAGAAGTTCCCTGAAGTTGGAAAATTGTTCAAAGTTGGCAGCTCACTATTGTGGGCCATTTTAAATCCTAGGAAGGATTGGTCCAGTTTCTTATATGATTGCATTGCCTGCATCTATGTCTATTCATAATGTATTCCATGTATCTTTGCTCAAGAAATATATACATGATGCTAATCATGTTATTGACTGGAATGTGATTCAGGTGGAACAAGAAGTCTCTTTCCAAGTGCATCCGGTACACATTCTGGATTGGAAAATCAAATAGCTCTGGAATCGAGCAATAGGGCTTGTAAAGGTCCAACGAACCTGGTACGGTCCTGAGGACACTACTTGGAAGCATGAGGATGCAATGCAGGCAGAATACCCACATCTTTTTTAGGATTTTTGAAATTTTGTTGTATGTGTGTACATGATGCACTGAGGAAAATGCATAAAATAAGGGGAGGGGATTGTAATATCCCTAGGCTGAACTCAATTGTAAATATAAATACAAATGTACATAGGCTGGTGAGTTGTTTGATATAATTTTGTATGCACATTTCATGGCATAGTGTGTGCATGTACTACGCAGTAAAATGAGGAAGTGTGCACATTCCAGGATGTCGCGCGTAGCATCTTAAGTGTGCGTGATGTTGAGGCCAGGGAGACTTTGTGTATATGACATGTTTTATAGGCTGGTGAGCTAGTTATTATAAGATAGGATGCTTATGTTTTGATTAGGCCAGAGAGCCTATATGTTAAAGCCAAGTGCACCTATTTTTGTATATGTCTCATGATTAATATAAAATACATCGTTGCGCACAGACCGACCACTATAAAAGAGATGGGGGACTAAACTCCATTGGCTAGGGAAAGTGAGGGGCCTAAAACTTAAGAAAAAGGGGCTAATCTAGGGATCTTAAGCCAAAAAGGAATATTATATTAATATTTCTTAAATCATAAACTATGGATAATTATTTTATCCTAAGTTCAAAAGTTGGGGACAAGTGGGGTAAAGTAGCTCCCAACATGACAAGTGTTAAGTTGGGGACATGCATACATATTGTTGGGACTTAGTTCATTTACAATGATCTTTTCCATTATTCTTGCCATCACTCCTTCCATCCTTGAGTCATCTAGTCAATCAACCATGAGCATGCACACATCCATTGAGTTATCCTTTGTATCTTTATGACTGTACCTGAACCCGTATCCATAGGCATTTTTGGTGTTTGTGTAGATGGTTAGATTGGGAGATGGAATGAAGAGGCAAGTTTTCAGGCCCCTGAACAATTCTCTAGGTGAGAGAATTGTTGGGGATTTATTTCTTGAAGGTGCTAAACTGCAGCTATAGTGCTCTGAGACTTCATGTCCGGCCTGTTGTTGAAGCCCGAAAACAAAGTGGGGCAGCTGAAGGACTATTGAGTAGAGAAGGGACACACTTCCTGGGTGGGACAGGCATGCGGTGAATGAGGGACTGTAGGTTGTTAGTTTGAGTTGGCACCTGAGACCGAGTATTTCATGTTGTCTATGAGCCTTTAGCCTGGTTAGGAATCCCTTTACCCGGGTGGAGTTTAGTCCCAGCTCGGGGGTGACTCACTGTTGAGAGTGATGAATAGTGTGTTCCAAGGCTAAGAGGTTCATGGAAGGTCTGCACGTAGTTTGTGACATTCTTGCCAAGATAAGTGCCAATTGTCTGATAAATTTACATGATGCATTGTTGTTTACGTGTTTATTTTTATGGGTATTTCCTGTATATGTTGCATGTATATGTTTACTATTATTTCAGTGTAAATACATGTATTTACATATGTATTTGTATGTTTACATTTTATGTATAATGCTTCTGCAAGAGTTTCATGTGTGTATATTTTAATTGTATGGTCCTTCAAAGAAAAATTTATGTGGCATAGCTCAGTTGGATACTAAGCTATGTTATAGTATGTTCGACAGAGAGAAAAGTAAGAGTTCTCTGGTGTAGCATGTCCCGGCATGGATGGTCGGGGACATTACAGTTTAAGGGCCTCGCGGTATGCAAACATTTAATTTGTCAAGCCTATTTAAGGACCTCGCACTATGTAAACATTTAAGCTGTCAGGCCTATTGAAGCACCTCAAAAAAAGTGTCAATGCTCTAAACCTTCGGTATGTAAACAATCTAATACAAATAGAAATAATAATAAAAGGACATATTAATATGAATTCAACGAATTATCGATTTCTATAGTCCCTCTACTAATAACATTAAAAAACAACTTTGATGCTAAGAACTTTCGATATGTAAACATTTCAATAAAAATGTAATAAAAATTAAAAAAGAACGTCTAAGCTCAAAACTTTGGATATCTAAAAATTATCAGCATTGGGAACAACGAAGATGGCAACAAGACCTCCAATATATTCTCCAATGAGACGATGACATATAGGTTTTTTTATTATATAAAAAATAATGTTTTTACTTCTATAGTATGAACAATACAGATGATGTGAAGATTTATAGTCAAAGGACATATTAATATGAAGTCAACGAATTATCGATCACCCCCCGTTATGGTTGATTTCAATTTGGGTGCGGGACTGAGGATAATTTCTACATTTCCATCATCCATTGATGCATCATCATCCATCATATCATCTTCTCCCAGCTTGAAATTGACCGCATCAACCTATGTGCCATCCATCAATGCAGGTAGGCAGGTTGTCTGAGTAGGCGGGGTTGCCTTGGAATTCTTTGTCTTGAAATATATCTCTAAGTGCACCAAGGGACCATATCCTTTTTTCTCTTGGGCGGATGAAGATGAGTAGTAATAATATTCCCTAGAGTACTGGAACCTCTGGCCATCATGCCCGAAGGTGTTTACTGTATCTGGACATAACTGTTGTTGAAATACTACCATAAGGTAAAGAGATGTTTCCTTTGCTCTAGATGATGTTTGAAATGAAAATTCAGAAGGGATAATATAACCCTCCACAAATATTGGTTTAATGTGTATTAATGGAAGATCTCATCGAGACCTTCACTGAACAATGACAATCTTCACAGTTCGTGCGTAATGAGTTGTTACCATTAAAGCTTACTAATTGTATATTTAGAAAAATGTGCGAAGGTGGCGATGACGACGAAGAGAGATTAAGGATTAGAGATTCCATAAAGGTGCCAACCGGATGATGTGCGAAAGAGATTTCATGATGATTGAAATGAATACTTGGAAAGGATAAAACAACTCTCCGCAAATATTGGTTTAATTCGTATTAATGACAAATCTTCTCTAGCCTTTCAGACATGAATGACAATCTTAACGGTTCCTACATGATGAGCTATTAGCATTACAGATTAATAATTTCATATCTAGAAAGAAGTGTGAAGGTGGCGGGGATGGCGAAGAGAAATTAAGCATTTCACATTTCATTCACCTGCCAACCCACGAAAGAGATTCCAAGAAATGGCCAAGTATGGAAAGTGGTCAAGAGGGATTCAAAATAGGGTCATAAGTTATACTCAGGAAACGTGAGGGGTTGATGATCAAATTGTATGTCTCCAAACTTTTGATAGAAGAATGTGTAACACGGAACAAGGCACAATGACGGATTTTGACGGTCAATTTGTATATCCTGGAATTTTGGGTGTTGTTTGTAGGTAGAGGAACAATGGAAGCGCAATGTTGAGCAAGCCTGGCCAGGAATCGACGATGGTAATAGTGGCCAAGTATGCAATGGGTAAGCAGTTGGTCAGACTCGTGATATAAAAGAATGAGACATAGTTGGAACAGGGAATATTGACGAGCTTGAAAACATGGCCACAAGTTCTACTCGGAAGACGTGAAGGCCCGATGGCCAAATTATATGTATCCCAACTTTTGATTGCAAAATGTGTAACACGAAACATGGGACAATGATGGACTTCGACGGTCAATTTGTATATTGTGGAACTTTGGGTTTTGTATATAAAACATTATACATTCGGAAAAATGATACATTCATAAAAATGAATAAGTAACCAGAAAGGGAAAGAAAACGAGAAAAAATAAAGGGGAATTTGGTTTCCAATTTGTAGATCGGGAAAGTCTGGGTGTTGTTTGCAGGAAACAGAACAATGGAAACACAATGTTGAGCCCACCTAACTGGGAACCCGCGATCCAAAAAGTTTAGTGAATATGAAATGAAGAAGCAGTCGTTCAGACTTGTGATATAAAAGTATCAGTGGAAATATGGACACGTGAATCCGCCAACCCCCACACCTAGAATTTTTTCCGAAAAATGACCAAGTAACCAGAAAGGGAAAGAAAAGAGAGAAAAGAAAGGGGATGTCAATTTTCGGAAGAGGGAATTGGTGTAATAAATACCCATTGATGGTCTTAACAGTAACTATGAAGTGCATTAAACAAGTGAATACGGTCTTCAATCAAGGAATAGATAAAGCGAGCCATGCTTATAGTTGCCAGGATGTGTTTGTATAAGAGAAGCATCGAAAAGCCACAAAAAAATCAATATTGTGATGTTTAAGTAAAATTATTGTACTGTCATCTTCACCGTAAGTATAACAACGACGAATTTGAATTTTAAGATGAATTTGAATTTTAATGTTTTGTGGTTGATATGATAGTTCCATTGGACTTCACATAGTATATATCCTTTTATTTCAAAATATTTCTGGAGATGAATTTTGCTACATTCATCGATCAAGGAAAAATGCTAAAACGAGCCACATACAGCATTTGCATCAGAGAGCCTATATTAAAAGGAAAACCAGGTCATTTATATTATTTAAGATCATATAAAAACCACCAAGATCCTGAATGTATCATTAATTTTCCATAACAAAACATACAACCAAGAACCAAGTAAAAACCAAAGGTATTGAAATTCGAGGCACAGGGCAACACATGAACACAAAAGGTGCCAAGTGAGATCCCACAAGGGTCCATAGAGCAGTGCACATCGACCTATGCATCAAACAATTTGATATATAAAAAAATAATTGTTGGCCCTTGGTTATGGAAGTAAGTGAAGATCAAGGAAGAAAAGACAAAATGTGAACTGCACGGAAGAACAGTGACTATTACTGGGTCAAAGCGAGCAAAAGAGCAGAAAATATGGAGTGAAGTAAGAGAAACCAAGTCGTTAGATGAGGAGATCGAGGATGACATATCAACAAGGAAGATGGATCATGGAAAAATCAACAAGCGGGAAAAGCCATTGTTGGATCCTTTGGAGCACTGTGTGAGAAGGAAGGAAAGACAGGCTGGCAAAGCCTTGAAAACACGGATCAAATTGACCTAGGGTTTTTACACTTAGGTATCAGCCTAAGGAATTCGGTGAGTGATTGTAATGTATAAATAAAGGTTAAGAGGACCTGGGTAGGGTTGTCATTATTGTTGTTGATAAACAGTTCGGGAATGTTATGATGAGATATTGCTATTGAGAGAGAAGTATTGTATCATGAGAGCAGTCTGTGTTGTAATATCTTTAGCTGGGTGCAAAGATCAACCCTGCAGCTGGGTGTGCAGGGAAGGGAGAAAGAGAGAGAAAGAGAGAGAAGAAGAGAAGATCTGTTAGCTAAGAGTGCAGATCAGAACTGTATGCTTTCATATTAATATATTATAAAGCAAAGTTTTGTGGACATATCCCTAGAGAGAGGGTGAACCACCTATATCTCATGTCGTGTGTGATTGATGGTCTGTTCTTTGTCATTTGATATGCTGCTATGATAATAATGTGATAGATCTGAGATATAACTAAGCGCAGTAGGTTGTAAGAAGATAAAGAATACTATATTATTGTGTGTTGGTTGTTGTGAATCCACTTTGCATTCCTTCTAGTTGTATACATCTCTATTCTAAAACCCGCTCATAGTTTCTTTGGGTGAGACTGCATCTGCCTCGTAGGTGTTGCCGAAAGGGCTGGTAGTTAGCGCTTATTGGTGTGCTCTTGGATTTGAACCCTGGGTGTGCCCCTGTGCCAACAAATGGTTCTACTGTTGGGACATGAATCTTCTTGAGGGAATGTCAAGGTGGTTTCCATCAAAGAAAAAGATTCAGAAGTGGATAGAAGATCAAGAAAATGACTTTGTTGAAGCCCAGAACAAGAACCCTAATGTTAGTACAGAGGATTGGTTGGAGGGATATATATTTACTGATATACATGAAATTTTCTTTGGAGGAATCCATCAGGAGCTATATGAGTGGTTAGCTAGGTTAGCAGATACCCAATTTGAGATCCGATCCAGGCCACCTGTGGTTTGGACGTCACTTTTGACCAAGAAGGTTAAGAGAGTTGATAACGTTGTGTCAAGAGTAGTAGATCACTGGTTTGATAGCACCATTGGAGTGTATATCACCGATTTTCTTGTTGACGGAGTAGAGTCATATAGCCAAGCTGAGAGATATTTCTTTAAGGGACCCAGAGGAAAATTTTTACATTTTCTGAAGTTGAGGATCAAGATTCTATTACATGAGAAGAGCATATTGAAGATATAGTAGTTGGTCGGATTGGAAAAAGCTAATGTTCAATAATTCAGACAGTGACAACGACACAAAGGTTGGACATACGCATAGTGGCAGAGCATTCAGAGAAGTTCATCTTACGAACCTATTTAAGAAGAACTACGGGGATGAGGGTTTCTATAGTGGAGAAGAGGTAGATCTGACGGATGAAGAGCATTCAAAACCTGTTAGGGCAGAGGAAGAGGAACCTCGCCGAGAAGAACTAAAAACTTCAGGAACTGCGCAAACCATTGAGGTAAGTACTATCACTTCCCCTGTTGTTTCATCAGCACTAAGCAATCATAATATTCAGATTCGCCAGAGCCCTCAGAGTACTATTACTAGGAGTTCAACATATACTCAGACAGGAAACCTAGGAATCTCTATGGAAGATGAGATGAGGCTCCCTATCTTTAGGGGAGATGGATCTAAAGATCCTGATCATCACTGGTTTCTATGTGAAGCCATATGGAATATTAAGAATGTCACCGATGAAGCTGTTAAAACATATTAGTTCAGTACTACCCTAAGAGATTGCTCACTAAGCTGGTACATGAAGCTTGTCTAAGGACTTGCACAGCCTAAGCCGCTGAATGAGATTAAGAATGCATTGATTGCAGAGTTCAAGAAACCTAAGTCGAAGTCATAATGTATTATGGATCTGAAAGAGATCAAGCAGAAAGTAGCTAAACTTGTTTGGGAATTCGATCAAAGGTTCAAGACCCTAACAGGTCGGTTGACTTTTTAGATTCCAGATGAACAGAACAAAGAATGGTTCATTGATTCCCTTTTACCACACATCAAAGTTACTCTGATGCAACAGAAGATTTCTTCGTAGGATAACGTGTTGTAGATCTCCATGAAGCTAGAATCAACCCCTATGGGAGAATCCAGTTCAGGTATGAGTCAATCTTGAGTCAGATAACTAGTTTGTCTCTGCAGGTCGAAGATATGAAGAAATACAAGGGAAAAGATAAAAGAGAATACATCTGGTGTGTTAGATGCAGATCAGAAGGCCATGACAAGGAACATTGTCCCCTATTCCATGAATACTTGGCATCTGGAGCTCCGAGCCCCTTGAAACAAGTTACCCTACCCTCATGCGAGGTATGCAGAAATAAACATCGCCCTGGTGAGTGATACTACATGCAAACATACGTTCATACACCCAAAAATTTGTATTGCACATTCTGTAAGTCCATGGGCCATGATGATAAGGATTGTAGGGATTACGATCTCATGCATGAAAGGTCAAAGTATATATACAAGATTCAAGGAAAAGTACAACAAGAAGGAAACACTATGCAGTATAACTCCCCTGGGAGAGGAAACTTCAACCCTCGTGGTGGATTCAGAGGAAGAGTAAGAGGAGGAGGTATGGGTCGAGGTCGAGGACAAATAATATGTTATAATTGTGCACAGCCAGGACACTTGGCAAGGGACTATCAAAACCCTTGTACGACTTGAATCTATTGCAACTCTTTCGAGCATGTTATCGAGGAATGCCCAACATTGCTACCTGAACTTCAAGAGAAACGGGGACCTCAACAAAACCCGCAGATAAAATTGATCAAATAATAACCTCACGGAGCAGACCCTAGAGTCATTTTTATCACTAGAGGAGGATTTTTTATAGGAGAATACAAAATGACCCAAGGAAAGGCTACCGAAGAATCAAGAGTCAGGAAAGCTATAGAGAAGACACAAAATTTTGATACAAAGAAAGAAAAAAAAATGTTCGAGGAGGAAAGAAGAGAATTCAGGGGAGACCAAGGCTCTTCATCAAAGACATGAATAGAAGTAAGAGAATGTAGAATGCCTCTGGCATTCGATCAGTCTGCTTTTCTTGGAGATGGAAAAGAGGCAAGTAAACTTGTCAGTTTCTTGTACACGTTTATAGAGTTGATTAAAGATGAGAAAGCTATACAAGAACTGCAAAATTTGGTCATGAAATATGAGATAGGAAGGGTAGATCCTTTACTGAATAAAGAAGTACATCAACTATCCAAGAAGAGAAAGACAAATAAGGAATTACACTTGATTTCTCAAATTGGAGAGTATGATATAGAGTATGTGGTCCTCGACTTGGGGTCGGAGGTCAATGTCATGACAAAGCAAACCTGGGCCCTGATGGGAAAACCTAAGCTGATCTATTCCCCTATCAGGCTTAGGATGGATAATTAGAAGGCAGTAAGCCCCTTCAGAATATTGTAACATGTTCCTATGGACATCGACGGAGTAAGGATGTTTGCAGATTTTGAGGTAATTGAGATAGTTGATGATAGCTTTCCTTACCCTGCACTGTTAGGAATTGATTGGGCTTTCAATAACTCCACTGTGGTTGATTTAAAGAAAATATGAATGATGTTTAAAGGATATGGACTTAGGGTCATCGCACCATTATATCCTGATGAAGGCCAGTGATACACAGAGCCCATTAGAGATGAAGACTACGCATATGAACTAGAAAACATATACAAATTAACAACTAGACAACAAGATTACATTGATCCTACAGCAGATGGAAAATTAAGCTGGCAAAGTGACAACACATGTTCATCAGACTCAGTAGAAGCGTTGGAGAACTGGCAGAATAAAATGTATGAAATATCTACAAGGATATGTGCTAGACTAACCAGGGAGGCTCACTGGATCGACACAACGGTAAGTAACTTACCCACCTTTGATGGTATGAATCCTTTAGAAGCCTTCTTATCAGACTTTGAAGAAATTGTACCAATGCAACAAATATTGTTGGCAATGGATGAGGCCCTGAAAGCCACACCAAGAATATGGTGGGGGACACACAAAAACAACATTACAGACTGGGTACAATGTCGTACTTTGATGACAACGCGGTTCTCATCACAAGTAAAAGGATGTGAAGTTCAGTATACAGATCGAAGTTGTCCGAAGGACCATGTGCGAAGTTGCGAGGAAGCCTGGAGAAATATTCCTCAAGAGAAGTGGGTGCACAAATTCATTAACACAATGGACACCACCCCTATCAATTGTTATCCTCAAGCAGATTTGCGCCTCATCACTACAGTTTGAGAAGGTATGACCTAGAATTTTGTAACTACCTTCTTATTTGAAATCCAATATCCTTCAGTAGACCAAGCATTACATATTTTAAGACATAAAGTGTTTGAGGAAGCCTCTATCCTCCCTTTGGAGCAAGAAGAGGACGAATGGACTATGCCTCTACGGAAACTACAAGGTTGTTACAACATCAATGTTGATGAAGACGATGATTCTAAGAAGGTGAACATCGTCGAAATAGAAGGCCAAAGATACATAGAAGAACCAGGAGTTGAGCTACCATTTATTGGATAGCCGATCAAGATTAAGAAAGTCAATATTGGGACAAAGAAAATGTCGAAGCTTGCAAATGTTGTAGATTATTGGGATGCTGCCACTATTGACAAGATTATCGAATTACTGCATGAATATCAGAATTTGTTTCCAACCAAGTTCAATGATATGAAGGGCATTAAAGGGCCTATGGGAGAGATGAGGATCCCTTTGAAGCTAGATGCAAGACCAGTCAAACAGAGACCCTACAGATTGAACCCTAAATATAAGGAGAAAGTGAAGATTGAGCTCGACAGAATGTTGGAAGCAGGGATCATAGAACCTGTGGAAGAATCAGAATGGATAATCCCTATGGTGGTACAAGACAAGAAGACATGAGAGATCAGGATCTACGTAGATCTCAGGAAGATGAATGATTCATGTTTTCATAACCCCTTCCCTACGTCATTCACTGATGAAGTGTTAGATAATGTGGGAGGCCCAGAGGTATATTGTTTTACAAATGGATTCTCAAGATACCATCAGATCTGGATTGCCAAGGAAGATCGCCATAAGACCACATTTGCAACAGAGTGGGGATCGTACCAGTATACAATGATGTTGTTTGGATTGAAGAATGCCCCAACCATGTTTTCCAGGGTGGTGGTCAAAGCATTCAAGGAGTTTCTGCATAAATTTCTTGAAGCATACTTTGATGATTGGATTGTTTTTAGTTTACTGAAGAATCATATCGAATGTTTAAGGCTAATGTTGGACAAGTGCAGGCAGTGTCAGATTTCCCTAAACCTGAAGAACTGCATTTTATTTTCACCATTTGGAGTGTTGTTAGGTCATATTGTATGCAAGCAAGGATTGTTGGTAGATCCATATAAAATTTCCATCATAGTTGATCTACCCCCTTCTAATTCAGTCAAATAGCTGCACACTACGCTGGGACACATAGGATATTACAGGAAGTTCATTAAAGGATATTCCCAGATTACAATACCCATTGAGAAGATTTTGAAGAAAGACTGTCAATTTCACTGGACATAAGAATGCCAACAGAGCTTCGACACACTAAAATAGAAAATGGTTACTGCGCCTATTATGGTTTTCCCAGATTGGAGTAAGGAATTTCACGTGCATGTCGATGAATATTCTATTGCATTGGGAGTTGTGTTAGCACAACCAGGAGCAAGAGACATCGACCACATGTTAGCCTTTGCTAGCAGGAAGCTATCAACAACTGAGATCAATTAAGCCACCACTAAAAGAGAAGGTTCATCCATGGTGTATGCACTGCAAAAGTTATGCCACTACTTATTGGGAGGACACTTTAAAATGTTTACTAACCACTCTGTGCTGAAATGCCTAGTCAACAAGCCAGTGTTGGGGGGGAGAATATGAAGGTGGATTCTGCTATTTTAGGAATATGATTTTGAGATCGTAGTTAATCCAGGGAGAATGAACAAAGGTCCTGATCACTTGTCAAGTTTGGAACATGGAGAAGAGCCTACTAGTTTGGAGAATACACTGTCGGATGCATAGTTGCTATCCATTATAAAGATCGATGATCACTTTGAAGAAATAGTCCAGTTCCTATCAATAGGAATGGAACCTAGTGAGTATACAATCACCCAGAAGAAACAACTAGTAGTGTGCGTCGCAAACTTTTCACTTATAGCGAGACAAATATACAAAATGGGACATGATGAGATATTGAGGAGGTGTGTTATGGAAGCAGAGTGACTGATCTTCCTCGCAGAAGCTCATGAAGGCATTGTAGGAGGACACTACGCAGGGAAATCAACAATGCAGAAGGTTCTTAGAGTTGGCCTTTTGTGGCCTACCCTACACAGAGATGCTAAGGACTATTACAGAGCTTGTGATCTATGCCAAAGAGTTGGGAAACCGTCCAGAAGATATGAAATTCCATTAGCACCACAATTGACTCTATAGGCATTTGAGAAATGGGCCATTGAGTTCGTAGGACCTATAAACTCACCAGGAAAGCACACATGAGAAAGGTACATAATCACTGCGACATATTACTTGACTAGATGGGCTGAAGAAAGAGCAGTTAAGGACTATAGTGCCACTACAACTGCATGCTTCATATTTGATGACATCGTAACCAGGTTTGGATGTCCGAATATCCTTATGAGCGATCAAGGCACACATTTCATTAATAAGACCGTTGAAGCTTTGACTGAGGAGTTTGAAGTTCACCATCAGAAGAGTGCACCTTACCATCCACAAGTGAATGGGACAGTTCAATCATTCAACAAGATCTTGGAGACAATGCTAAAGAAGATTTGCAGTGTCAACAAGGATGAATAGGATTTAAGAGTACCAACAGTACTATGGGCCTATAGAACCACTTGCAACAAGCTAACAATGCAGACCCCTTTTAAGTTGGTTTATGGCCTCGAAGTCGTGTCCCAATGGAATATTTGGTACCAATATAACGTTGCTATTGTTTGAGAGAGGCTTGCACAGTTGGTTGAACTTGAATAATACATATTCATTGTAGGATTCCATCAACAAGTTCAGAAAGAAAGAGAGAAGGCCTACCATGAAAGACACATCAAGAAGAAGGCATTTAAGAAAGGTGATATAGTATTGGTAGACGACAGTAAGTTCATGAAGCATCCAGGGAAGTTATGACCACACTGGATCAGACGATATGAAGTTGCCTATGTTACAGAAGGAGGAGATACGCAGTTGAAGAATTTGAATGGTGAATGGAAGGAAAGTTTGGTGAACGGCAGTCGGTTGAAATTGTATTATGAAAACCATTTTCCCTACATCTCTCAGTAAAAGCATGAGGGAAATAATCTAGGTACTAGGTGAAATTGAAACTGGCTACCAGAAACAGAAAAGACAGTCTGCACAAGGGAGGAAAGGAGGCATAGAACATAAAGCAAAGGCTGCCCTGCACAGTCCAAAGACAAAGCACAGCAGAAGGATCATATCTGAAGTGCCTCGGGATGAATCACAGGTGAGTGTTGGGGGCCCGCTATCCCTTGTTTATGGAAGTAAGTGAAGATCAAGGAAGAAAAGGGAAAATGTGAACTATGCGGAAGACATAGTGACTATTACTGGGTCAAAACGAGAAAAAGAGCATAAAAGATGGAGCGAAGTAAGAGAAAGAAATTCATTGGATGAGGAGATCGAGGATGAAAGATCAAGGAATATGGATCGTAGACAAATCGGCAAGCGATAAAAGCCACCGTTGGATTCTTTGGAGCACCGCGCAAGAAGGAAGGAAAGACAAGCTGGCGAAGCCCCGAAAACACAGATCAAATTGACCTAGGGTTTTGGACACCTAGGGTTTTGGTATCTAGGGTTTTGACACTTAGGTCTCGGCCTAAGGAAGTCGGTGAGTGATTGCAATGTATAAATAAAGTTCAAGAATACCTGGGTAGGGTTGTCACTATTTTTGTTGATAGAGAGTTCGAGAATGTTATGAGGAGAGATTGCTATTGAGAGAGAAGTATTGTATCGTGAGATCATTCTGTGTTGTAAGATATTCAGTTGGGTGAAAAGATCAACCCTACAACAGGGTGTGCAGGGAAGGGATAAAAAGAGTGAAAGAGAGAGAATAAGAGAAGATCTGCTAGCTAAGAGCGTAGATCAAAACTGTATGCTTTCATCTTAATATATTATAAAGCATAGTTATGTGGACGTAGCCCTAGAGAGAGGGTGAACCACATATATCTTGTGTCATGTGTGATTGATGGTATGTTCTTTGTCATTTTATATTCTTCTATGATGATAATGTGATAGATCTGAGATATAACTAAGCGCAGTAGATTGTAAGAAGATAAAGAATACTAGATTGTTGTGTGTTGGTTGTTGTGAATCCACTTTGCATTCCTTCTGGTTGCAAACATCTCTATTCTGCAACCCACTCATAACTGCTTCTGGTGAGACTACATCTGCTTCGCAGGTGTTTCCGAAAGGGCTAGTAGTTAGGGTTTGTTGGTGCACTCTTGGAGCTGAGCCCTGGGTCTGCCCCTATGCCAACAAACACACGTGGCATTGGTTTTCTCTTACATCTGGTATATGTTCCCATGAGAAAATAACCAGGGCCATGAGATATGAACAAAATTCTACCAAATACAAGACAACACAAAACCAACAGAGCTTTGCCATTGTATCCTAGCTATAACCAAACCCCCAAATGGGGAACAAGAAACTTGTCGATTACTATTTTACCATGAAGCAAGATCACTATGGAAATTTTCTTCTGATAGTGCCATGTGTTAGAATATAGAAGATTGTGCTCATTTTACCATTGACGATACCCTCGTCACCCAACCACTGGTCGAAGCCACCCTCTGAGCACCTTGACCTTGACCGAGAAGAGAATCCTGGTAGCAATCCAATATCCAAGAGAGGCTAATGCACCAAGGAAGAAATAGAAACTAAGATGAACAAATGATCCCACCCAGAAGGTAGCGCACCACTTTCCCAGCTCTCCCAGAAACTTGCACACCAAAACTACAACTGTCTGCGTAGATTTGGCTCTCTCTGCAACTGCTGAGAAGATCAATAATGAAAACTAGTGCCCTGTATTTATAGTGAACTGGGCAGGCTAACTGGGGCCGACTGCTCCTTCTGGGTATCAATAAATTCATTTTAAATGTATTTGTCCAGCCGACAACTTGTCTAGGGTTTCCTTCAATTCTTTGCTTCCTTCTGGAGGATTCTAGTCTCATCATCAGTCACAATAGAGGTTCATACCTCCCGAAGCTACCATGATATTAACACTCCCTCCTAGCTACGAAGGTATGGTCTTGAGCACAACAGTCAACTAGTAGCACTATGAGCACCTGTCATTATTATCCAACTGGATAATCTCCTATGACAACTGGTACAATATCAATTAATAGAACACACCTGTGTCTATTTAGGTAGTATGCAACTACTCAAATCGTGAAACATAATCACAAATAGTGGAACAAATCCACCACAGTAGTATATCTACTCTCATATATTCTTTGTAACAAACATCTGATAACAACTTGCATAGAAACAATGTTATGATAAAAACTGAATCATCTGGGCCAATCTTTCACTCACGTCTGTGAGATCTAAAAGAATATATGCCCTCATTATAGAATATCAATAATGGGATATCTGCCCCAATCTTCTCAAACAAGGAAGAAGGATTATTTCTGATTTCTGAGCCTAGACCATTTCTCACCTTGGGCCATTCTTCCTACACTAATTAAAGTGCACCCTGGACAGAATGTATAAACCCTAAGAAATGTTTGTACCATTCCTCACCCTGGGCCATTCCTCCGACACTAAACAAAGTGTAACCTGGAGAGAATGAGTCTTCCCTAAGGAATGACTGTCCTTGATTGTTGAGCCTGGACTATTCCCCACCCTAGGCCATTCCTCCGACACTAAACAAAGTGTAACCTGGAGAGAATGAGTCTGTCCTAAAGAATAACTGTCCAGACCATTCCCCACCCTGGACCATTCCTCCGACACTAAAAAAAGTGTAACCTGGAGAGAATGAGTCTTCCCTAAGGAATGTTTGTCCTGCATCAACCTCCAAAATGGACCATTCTTTGAAACTGCTCACAACTGTGAACTTCAAAAGAATGATTGTCCGATGAGGCAAACCATTCTACTTGACCACTACTTAAAGTGACTGCCAAGAAGAATGATTGTCCTAGACCACTCCCCATGTTAACCACAATGGGAAGTCATTGTCTGTGCTACATCAACAATTAGTCTACCTCCCATGTTATCTACAATGGGAAGTCACTGTCCATCAGAAATCTAAATCCACTTTCCGAACAGGAAAGCATCTGTCCAATCTGGACTAATTTTCAATTATTAAAATAAATAATGTTTTCAGTGCTCCCTCCTAACTAGAGAGTTATTTAAGTCACAAAAACAATTGTTCTTCAAGAATATTTTTCCGTACCTTCTCTAGCTTGGAGAATATTCTCTTTCAGCTAAGGGAGTTATTTTCACGATCCCCATCTTCTCTCGGAAATATGCAAACTTGATTCTAGATAGAGGTTTTGTCAGGATATCTGTTGTCTACTCATCAGTGGGGATATACTCGAGATTTACCTCTCCTCCTTGGACTTTATCTCGAATAAAGTAGTATTTGATCTCAATGTGCTTCGACCTTTCATGAAACACTGGATGTTTGGATAATCTTATGAAACTTTGATTATCACAATATATTATGGTCGATTATGGAGTCTAATCAAATAAATCAGAGATTAACTTCCTCAGCCATACTGCTTATGTGCATGCTTCACAAGATGCCATATACTCTGCTTCTATTGTACTGAGTGCGATTGACTTATGTTTCCTGCTGCCACAAGATATCATAGCAAAGCCCAAGCTGAAACACATACCTGAAGTACTCTTTCTATCTTCTGCACTTCCTACCCAATCAGAGTCTGTGAATCCATGAAGTTGGATATCACTAGATGCGGTATATCTCAAGCCATAGTTTATTGCCCCACGAATATATCTTAGGACATGCTTTGTAGCTATCCAATGTTCTTGTCTAGGTTCCACCTGGAATTGACTTAATGTATTTACAACAAAGCAAATATCTGGTCGAGTATTTACCAAATACATCAATGATACAATTAGTTGTTGATATAGAGATGGATCTACTGGATCAGAATCTGGGACTTTCACTTTTCTTATATCCGCATTCATAGGATTGTCCATGGACTTACATTCCATAATTCCAAACTTCTCACGCATCTTTATTGCGTACTTTCCTTGTCCAAGGAATACTTCACCATGCTTCTGCCATACTTCTAGTCCCAAGTAATAGTGCATGAGACCTAGATCTTTCATATCAAATTCAGATGCTAAATCCTTCTTGCATGGGATGATTAGAGATTATTCACCTGTTATGAATAGATCATCAACATATAATAGTAGAATCAAAGGTGTGTTATCCACGACTTTGTAATAAAGGTTTGGATCTGCATGACTTTTGGAGAAACCAAGTCTTGTTAGATAGTTGTCCATTCTGGTGTACCAAGCCCTTGGATCTTGCTTGAGTCCATATAGAGATTTCTTCAATCTGCAAATGTGAGTGTCTTTGGAATGTACCTCGAATCCTTGAGGTTGTTCAATATATACTTCTTCTTCAATAGCTCCATTGAGAAAAGTTGTATTTACATCCATCTGGTGTAGATTCCATCCCATGGAAGCGACAAGAGATATGATAGCTCTGATGGAGGTATACCTTGCCACCAGAGTAAAGGTTTCATCATAGTCTTCTCCCTCCTTCTGGGAGAACCCTCTGGCCATGAATCTTGCCTTATATTTATCCATGCTTCCATTTACTGCATGTTTGATCTTGTATACCCATTTTGAGGTTATCATTGATTTCTCTTTAGGTCTGGGTACAATTTCCCATACTTCATTTTTCATAATGGACTGATGCTCTTCTATCATAGCTTCTTTCCATTGTCCCTTTTTAATTACTTCTTCGAATGTAGTAGGTTCTTCATCTAGAATCTCTGTCATGTATGCTGCATAACTTGAGAATCTTTTCGGTCTTTTACTTTTCCTGGATATTCCTTATGGAACCTTGATTCTTTCTGCATCTTGTAATGTGGCTTCAAGCCAAGCTGGTCATTTCTTGTTCTTTGGTATATTATCTGGATCAATGTTCTCACATGGCTCCATAGGATGATCAGGTTGATCCTTTTCGTTATTTTCGCTTTCTGTGTTTTCTTCATTTAGTTCTTCAATTTCTTCTTCTTCTATAGTTTCTTCAATAGATTTTCTGAAGTCCATTCTTTCATTGAATGTTACATCTCTCCTTACTTCTATATTCTATTGTTTTGGAATATATATTCTATAGGCTTTGGATGAATCACTATATCCCATGAATATCCCCTTCTTTCCTGAGGGTTCTAGTTTATTTCTTTTATCTTTGGGAATATGAGAGTAAACTTGACATCCAAATATTCTTAAGTTTTCTACGTTAGGTTTCTTACCCGAGAATGCTTCTTCTGGTGTCATGTCCTTCAATATGTGATGAGGGATTCTGTTCTATACATATATTTTCGTCATTGTTGCTTCTCCCCATAGAAACATGGATAGATTTTGATCGTTCAATAGGGCTTTTGTTGTTTCTTCGATAGATCTGTTCCTTCTTTTTGCTACACCATTTTGTTGAGGATTATGAGGAATAGTCAACTCCCTCCTAATCCCTGCTGATTTGCAGAATGCAACGAACTCCTTCGAGCTGTATTCTCCTCCATTATCTATTCTTAATGTCTTGATATTATTGTTCGTAAGGTTTTCTATTTCTGCCTTGAATTCTTGGAACTTGTTGAATACTTCGTTTTTTATTTTAGTAGATACAACCATGTCTTTCTTGAATAGTCGTCTATGAAGGTTACGTAGTAGAGATATCCTCCTAAAGATCTGACTGGAATTGGACCACAAACATCTGAGTGTATTAGATCTAGGGTTAGAATAGATCTATTGTTGTTGCTTGGGAATGGTTTCTTGATATTCTTCCCAAGGGCACATCCCTTGTAAATTCCTTTATGTGTGGATTTCAATTCTGGTATTCCTTCAACAATCTTTCTAAGGAAAGGTAATGATTGATAATTGATATGAGCGTACCTTCTATGCCAAAGCTCATTAGGGTTGACTTCATCATGTATTAGAGATTCTTCATTTCGTCCTAGTAGTCTATACAGGTTCCCTTCACGTCTTCCAATAACCCTAGCATCTACTATGTCGGAACTCTTTTGTCATGATAACACTTTTCCATCCATGAAGGCTATTATGTTTCCTTTGTCTTCTAAACATGATATTGATACAAGATTCTTTTCTAAACCAGGTACATATAAAACATTGCTTAAGTGAACACGATTACCTGATTCCAACTTGATGGAGGCTTGTCCAAATCCTTCGATGGGGTAAGTGCTTTTGTCTCCAAGCTCCACTTTGTACGATGTCTTTCTCTCATTGAGATTTGAGAGTCTATCTTGATCTCCCGTCATGTGCCTGGAAGCTCCAATGTCGATTATCCACATATCATCTTCAATTGTCCCGGTAAGTGATGAGTAGTGTAAGAGACTGATTGTTTCACACATGTCTTTAGTTGACTGGTAACTGGTCATGCATTGATCCAAAACTTCAACTTCATCATTTCTATCTTCTAAGAGAGCCAATAAGTGCGTTGATTTAGGGCGCATCTGAATATCTTCTCCTTGAGCAAGATGCTCCATCACAAGGTGTCAGATCTGAGAATTAGGTTTTCTACAACTGCTTCTTCTAGTAACCCTAGCTGCAGTGCTTTGGAAGCTACTCTTGCTAGTAACCCTAGCGGCAGTTTCTCAATGAGCTCAATGTCTAGCGGCTATGTTTCCTTCCATCGTTTTAGACTAACTGGAGGGGTGTGGGTCCATAACCTGTTAGAATATAGAAGATTGTGCTTGTTTTACCATTGACGATACCCTCGTCACCCAACCACTAACTGAATCCACCCTCCAAGCACCTTGACCTTAACCGAGAAGAGAATCTTGGTAGCAATCCAATAGCCAAGAGAGGCTAATGCACCAAGCAAGAAATAGAAACTAAGATGAATAGATGATCCCACCCAGAAGCTAGCACAACACTTTCCTAGCTCTCCTAGAAACTTGCGCACCAAAACTACAACTGCCTACGCAGATTTGGCTCTCTCTGCAACTGCTGAGATGATGAATAATGAAAATTGGCGCCCTTTATTTATAGTGAACTGGGTAGGCTAACTGGGGCCGACTTCTCCTTCTGGGTATCAATAAATTCATTTTAAATGTATTTGTCCAGCCGACAACTTGTCTAGGGTTTCCTTCAATTCTTTGCTTCCTTCCGGAGGATTCTATTCTCGTCATAAGTCACAATAGAGGTTCATACCTCCCGAAGCTACCATAATATTAACACCATGTTCTATTACTACCAGTTTTAACAATGCCAATTTTTTGATATTATTGGAAATGCCTGATGTTTCTGCCCAGAGGAGCAAGCCATTTTGACAGTTCAAAGGATGGGCCTAAGTTATTCACAATTGGATACTTTGTATGGGGTTTGTCCTCATACTTCCCATTTCTAGACTGAACAATCCTATATGCTTGTACATCAATAATAAATGCATGTGCCTATATGAATTCCAATGCCCGAACTCCCCAATCTCTATAGCGAGTTATGAAGATCTCAAGCTCATGTTTCAATCCATGTTGAGCCCTTTTTTTTCAATTAGGGCATCGAGAAAATGAAAATATCATACCATAAATGAATAGTTGGAGATCATCTTCTTTTTTATTTGGGTACCCAAAAAATGCAGAAATCATACCATGGCTATATAGTTGGAAAACATTTTTCCAATTTGGGCACCCAAAAAAGTGCAGACTCCTCCAACAAATCCGTAGCTAGCCACCATTTTTTTTTTCATGTGGACATCCCAACAAATATGCAAAATTCTTACAGGGAGATGAAAAAACAATCAAAATAACAACAACGATTTGATTTGTAGTTAGATTATCCTTGTTTTTTCAAGTGCACAAAAAGAGACAAAATCTATGGAAAGAAAATTTTATAGCCATAGATGTAAAATCCGAAGAACTCGAGTCTGACAAACATTCATTTGGGTATTGAAGAAATATTACAGACACACATGAGATTTTTCGTTTCCTGCCAAATCTTGATTTGAATTTTTTTTTCATCCAATATGCAATATTGCATTGTCCTTATTTAAGGTAAATTTGTTATATATCCAAAAGTCGCGCAACATGTAGACACTGTTTGCCTTTTTATGTAGGTATACTTCATATGGCAATTTTGTTAACCTAGGAAGCACATCTTGTAACATAGGTTGTCTAATTGTACAATGTACAATTGTGTTGCCCACGGTTCAGATGGCAACATTGAAGCAATGTCTATATATGTAAGGACATTTTTTACTACATCACAGACAATCAATTGTATCATCATTTATGAAAGCAGAAAAAAAGCAAGAGAGTTTCATTTGGCAAATACAGGCTCGAAGGAGGCCGAGTACGCATTCACTGCAACCAAAACACCCTCAACCTGGGCATGTGAGCATAACAGTTATTATATTGAACAATATAATATACAACTACACAACAAAAAAAGAAAAACTGCAGAAAATTGGTGAAGGAAAATTGTATGAGCAAAGTGAGGATGAAATTGTAGATGTATATGCACAACAATTGTAGAGCTAGTTAGTTTCTTGAGATCCTGTACTATGTCTGTTCGCAATTCTGTTACAAATGTTGCTTGGGTTTTGTGAAATATCATTTCTTTAACATCTCTTTTCTTTGTTATATTTTTGAAGAGCATAAGTGAAAATCTCCCTTTATGCAATTGTTGTTCCATTGAGGAAAACAAATTTGAATAGGTGTCGAACAATTGCAGCTGTAACATGGAACAGTGCAATAGTTGTGTAACATAACCGAGATACATGGACATGTGAAAGTAAATGACAAATCTAGATATGGAGAGCGGTACCATTTCCTTGTCGTTGTCTGACTCTCCATCTTTTATATGGAGAATGTGTTGTGAGCCAAGTTTTCTCGCGAGTGTGACAACTACACCAATGGTTTCAATTGGGTAAGTGTCATTGTTGTGTGCAAGTTGGTTGATAGTTGTGTTCAAGACGAAACGATATTCTGAACAAATAACGAGAATTTTTTCCACTATACTTGTTTCCTTGAGCGATATAATTTGATCACAATCACCACGGTCATATACTGTTTTGGGAAATATATTAAAATTTGTAATGGATGTCCCATTACCTAGCAATATCTTTTATGCATGTTTATGGACAAGTTGTGTGGGAATAGTAAGTGTGTTTGTCATCAGGGCTTCATTGTCTGTCATGTCATCACGCATAATGGATCTAGTTTTGTTTTCCTTGTCCAAGTAGGTGTTATAGACTACTCTTATGTCCTCGAYGAACACTTGTCCATCTTGGCGGCTGTTCAAGCCCTCTATTGATAGTATTTTGGGTGTTATAAGTTTAGACCTRGTGACCAASKGTGATTTTAAGGATGGAAATTTATTTTAAAATGTAGAAACCTTGGCGAATCTTACTAATCCTTCATATGCCAACCATAAATGTTTGGCGATATATTTGTAAAAATATTCAAATTTCTRAGGATTTTATATAGTTTTTATAAWTTTTTGGCGATTTTTAAGTTAAAATAATTTTATCCTATAGAATTTKGGTGAATCATTTTTAAAATAGCGAATCTCGTTTTTGGAAAAAGCATGAAAAATTAKCCCATGAGCGAAATTTAGCCCCTAAAATTATCCATGCTGGTGACATTTTTAAACAAGAAAAATAATGTGAATGGTAGTCTGCATTATTTTTTTGTTTTCTTTTTTCCTACCATAAATGTACAAGTAGGCGCACAACTTGTATGAAGTATGGAGCTAGAGTTTTGCAACCAGACCTCTTAGTCTGTGGAACTTGCACTATGTTTGACATCTCACTTGTGCTCATTGATACTTCTTTTGAGCTTCAAAGTATGTGTGGCAGATGACATCAACATATTTACCATGGCATAGATGAATAAATAAATGAGGATATTTTTTTGGTAAACATATGAGGAACACAATGTATGCATATTTACCTTTGGCCTTATCAATCTGTTGATGTTTGAGATGATTGATTGCTCATGGCCATGTCACTAGTCCAACTTTTTCTGATGTAAGCATGTGTAGATGAACATCAGAAGGACTAAATAAGAATATTTATTGTATATTGTCCATAATTGTTATGAATGTCATATACAAGGTCGAAGGAGATGGAATACAAAATAGGGTGTCAAGGGATACTCAAGAAACATGAGGACTAGAAGGTCAAATTGTATGCCTCAACTTTTTTTACTGCAAAAATGTGTAACAGGAAATAGGGCATGATGGAGGGGTAGAGAGTCCAATCTGTATATCGAGGAAAATATGAAGCTAGAGGCGTAATCTTGAACCCGCTAGCCCGGGAACCCACAATCGAAAAAGTGGCTATGTATAGAATGAGGAAACCGTCGGTTGGAGTCGTGATATAGAAGAATGAGTATAAATGTGAACCTGTGAGTCCGCCAACTTGCGCACATAGACATTTTCGAAAAGACGACTAAGAAAAGAAACCAAAAAGCGAAAGTAGATGAGAAAAACGAAGGAGAATTCAGTTAAGTATAGAAGAGGGGAAAAAAGGGATAATAGAAAGTGGGGAAAATAGAAAATGGGAGAAAAATGTTTGGAAGCAGGAATTCTCAACAAAGGCCCATTTTTTCCAAATCATCATTTTCTAGACTAATATTATATGCACCCACCCATTTTGTGTGTTTGATTTACTAGCACAATTGGTATACCTTTTCAAAGATTGTACTTCAGCCCCCTCTGCTGTGGCATATAAGAATTCATCTTCTTGTCCAACCAATATGTTTCTTTCTATGTAGTAACGTCGAACATACAGTGGACATGAAGGTAAGTTAGTATGCAGAAATACATGTAAAAGAAATAAATACAGTTCTATTTATTTCAATGTAGCAGCAAAGATAGTACAATTCACATGAGGATAAGTTACTATATAGAAAGATACGTTGTATCTACATACAATAAAATAGGTGCAAAGCAGTAGAACAAGTAGAACAAATACACAGACAATAAATGAAATACTAAACACTGGAATATGGAATAAGAGTAGATACATGCACCTTTGTAACTCCTCCTCTACATTCGTGACAAAGAGTCCATCATCTTCTGCAACCACTCTATTTGTTTAAATGTAGCAACACAAAAAAATACAATGAACATGAAGAAAGTTGGTATGTAGGAAAACATGTAAAAAAGACAAACATAGTTTGATTTTTTTCAATGTAGCAGCATAGAAAATATAAAGGATATGAAGATAAGTTATTATGTAGGAAGATACGCAATATCTACATACAATAAATTAGGTGAACACATATACAGACAATAAATGAAATATAAAACAATGGAATATGAAATAATAATACAAACATGTACCTTTGTATCTCCTCTTCTACACTTGCGGTAAAGACTCATTTGTTTTCTCTAGCTACTCTGTTTGTTTCAATGTGGGAACGCACAAAATAAAATGAACATGAATGGGAGCTGGTATGTAGGAGAGAATAATTAATATGTACATACACTAAATGAGAATCAACGAATATAATACAAGATAGTTAAAAACATGAACTTTTGCTTTTCTCCATCCATGGTTGTAATTATATAAAGTTCTTCCTGCCCAAAATATATTACAAGCCATAAAACATTAAGAAATTGCATGGCCATAGCTAAATGATTTTGGTTTTCTGCAGCAAAGTATCCAGATATGCTTTGAAACATGGAAATATAATTTTGCAGTATCTTTGGTGTACATCTCATATTTCAAGTACAAGACAAATTATATCGTGGTCACACTAGTCTATGTACATGATAAAGAGGTTGTATTGTGATATGGGCACATTTCACCATATATGGTTAATAAGTGTGTTTTTCACATGTTTTATCTTAAAAAAAAGACAACAGACATTGTAATTGCACATGTAGTTGTCCAATTATTTGTTATGCCACTATTTTGTATCATGTCAACACTGAACTATCTTATAATGATAATGGTTTCGTCCAAATGTAAATGGTATGATGCATTTGAAAACACATTCATTATGCTAGCAATGTTGCATGCCAAACAACATAGAAATTGAATACTGCAATTTGCAATCCATAGAACACCACTCTTGCTAACACCATTTCAGTATCTTTTTCTTGTATAAGAAAATTTTGCAAAGACATGTAGGTATGGTCCAGAGCTAGGAAAGAGAATTGGAGCAGAATTTAAGAGCATGATAGGCGGGCACGGGACAGACGCCAGATCTCAACTTCTCCAGACACGATAAACGATAGAACCATAGGTCCACTTGTGGGTGCAGGACTTGAACACCACAAAGTACAAAAAACAAATCTCCAACTATCAGCGCAGGACCCTAACCCTACAAAGATGAAGTAAAAAAAAAAGAAAACAACAAACAACAAACCAACGAGTAAGCACGAACAAGCCCAACTGCAACCCGAGGACCTCAAACTCGCAAACTTGAGCTAAACAACAACAAGAAGCAACCAACGAACCAATGAACCAGTGAACAAGCAGCAACCACTGAACCAGTAAACAACATATGTATCTCCAATGATTACCAAACTGCAACCCAAGCACAGAAGGAGCCAAAAACATATGACGAGCATGCCAACAGAAATAATCAAACATTCTTATTTGCAAACTGCAAACAGTGAACAACAAAGAACGAATATAAATGAAATTATGGCATCGAAAATTACTTTGAAACGATGAACGACAGAAGTGCAGGTCGAATTGTGGGTGCAACACCTCAACCCCGCAAAGTAAAAAAAACAGCTCCAACTGCGCATGCAGTACCCCAACCCTGTAAAGTTGAAGTAAACAAAAGCAAGAAACAAGCACCAACAAGTCCAACCGCAGGCACAGGTCCTCAACCTTGCAAAGTTTAACCAAACAACAACAACAAGCAACCAACAAACCAACGAACAAGAAGCACCCACCGAACCAGTAAACAATGTATGTATCTTCAATGATGACCAAATTTCATTCCAAGCATAGAAGAAGTATGAAACATACAATGACTATGCAACTGGCGGTGGACAACAATATTGTCCAAATTCATTGAAACATTGTATGGAAAAATTTGAGGAAAAATGTATTGTGAGAACCCTATCTAGGTAAACATTTAAGGCTGTCGGGTTGTTTAAGGGCCTCACGGTATGCAAACATTTAAGTTGTCAGGTCTGTTGAAGGACCTCGCGCTATGTAAACATTTAAGCTTCACGCCTATTCAAGCACCTCAAAAAAAGTGTCAATGCTCTAAACCTTCGGTATGTTTCAATACAAATAGAAATAATAATAAAAGGACATATTAATATGAAGTCAACGAATTATGGATAACTATAGTCCCTCTACTAAAAACATTAAAAAACGACTTCGATGCTCAGAACTTTGGGTATGTAAACATTTCAGTAAAAATGTAATAAAAATTTAAAAAGAACATCTAAGCTCAGAACTTTGGATATCTAAATTTTTTTAACATTGGGAACAACGAAGCTGACAATAAGACCTCCAATATAAAGTTTTTTTTATTATATAAAAAATAATGTTTTTACTTCTATAGTATGAACAATATAAATGATGAGAAAATTTATACTCAAAAAACATAGTCCCTCTACTCATTATGAAAAAAATTATTGTTTTCTTTAGAGATTCAACAAATTTTACTTGAATTTTGGGCAAAATTAAACATATAATCTCCGAGTAGAACTTGTAGACTAAGGCCTTATATTAATGCACTAAAATGAAAAATAAACCATAAAATAACAAATATTCAAGTATTTTGGCAACTAGCCTGTAAACATAATTCAGCCAAACAGACTTTCAAGAATTGACGAACAGTGATTGTTAAGTTATGATGGTTATAGGCTAACATGAATCTATGTATAAAGAATAAAATAAGAATGTGGGCAGAGAAGATACTTCTAATGAGCACATTCTCTATTAAAAAAGAACTCTACCTAATTCTTTCACAATTAGTAATAATTGCACACTATTCTTAGCATCCTTAGAAACATCAACTTACCTCAATGCCATCATTTTCTACACCTGGACTAAATATTTTTAATATTCAAAATTTATCACAAACTAGAGGCGTGCTCATCATACTTGGTCTATATGGCATTGTATCTCTTTTTGCATGCATAGATGAGAGTAGTTAAAGGTGGCGTTGAAGGATTTTAGTGAACTACTTAATTAGGTTTTAGTAAAAAAGCGAGTTGATTAGAAGTATAGTAGATTTG